>SNQJ01S0026235.1:129857-159726 GCA_010110895.2 Picea sitchensis | reverse complement strand
AGTGTCTTGGGAGCCGCTTTTGCTAGTAACCCTAGCGACAATTCCTCACCAAGCTCGATATCCTAGCGGCTATGTTTCCTTCCAGTGTTTAGATTGAATGAAGGAGGTGTGGGCCCATAACATGTTAGAATATAGAAGATTGTGTGCTCGTTTTACCATTGACGATACCCTCGACACCCAACCATAGGCCGAAGCCACCCTCCAAGCACCTTAACCTTGACTGAGAATTACTCCGGAAGCAAACCCTAGGCTAGATAGCCAAACAAGGTGTAGCGCATCTTCCTCCAGGGATAGCGCACCAACAATAACTGATCAGATAGTCCAAACCCTAGCCAAGAGATAGTCCAAGTCAACACTGAAACTGCTAGCTGCAGCAGCTGCACCTGCAGCTCTCCTCCACACATGCACACCAAATTGGGAACTGTAGTGCACACCAGTTGCTGTCTGCAATTCTGAGATGTGTCAAATGAGAACTGGAAACCTATATTTATACTGGTTCTTCCAGATTTGCTGGGGCTGACTTCTCCTTCTGGATATGTGTCTGTTCCGTATATTATTATTATTTCTAGCCGACTTCTTCTCTTGGAGGCTAATAACCTAATATAAATTATCTTATTGAGCCGACAAGACTTCTAGGGTTATTAGCCAACTCATTAGGGTTTTCTCTTGCTTTTCAGAGTCTTCTATTCTCGCCAGGTTTACATGTGGAGGTAAATACCTCCCGCAACTACCATAATATTAACAATATCTTGACAACTTTGAGAGTAAAACAATTTTATCCCATATAATTTGGGTGAATAATTTAAAAAAAAATTAGAAATTAACAAATTTGTTTTAGGGAAAAATAGAAAATTAGACAAATCATGAAATTTAGCCTTTAAAATTTTCCTGACCATAATCCAACTCTAGAATGTTTGGATATAAATGATTTATGATTGGGGCTTTTGTTGTTTTATTATGTATTAGGTTTTCATTGATAAAGTAAGAATCCAACTTTTACTAGCCAAGTTGTTAACATGGAAAACAAAAAATGACATCCTAAAAAAAACAAGGAAACCATCATATAACTCATGGACAATTACTACACTTATAAAAAAGGAAGTGACAAGAGATAACAAATCGCTAAAACATTACAATGTGTGCTAATGCAACAACAAAATCAATTTTTTTTGTTATGAATATATTTATGCATGTACACCCATGTTAGATACAATCATTACATCAAAGATGGGGACTAAGTCTTATAACATCTACACATGGACTTTTGTTTATTTTATTTATAAAGTTTTATTAGTATTTTTTGTATTTTTAAATATTTTTTTTTTCCAAGGAAAAAAGCATAACTTTATTCATAGAATAAAATTACATTTTGTAGATACATGTCAAGACATGTATTGCTGAGAACTGCTTCCAGGTAACCTGAGAACGAAAAGTCACCAAACAACCTCCCAGAGAGGCTTGCGATACAAAAACTGTGAGTCTAAAAAGACTCAAAAAAACTGAACAATCCTGAGGGAAACCAAAACCAACACAACTATGCAAAACGTGGAGCGTCCCCAGGCCCAATTAGAAAATCAATCTGGCTGTGACCATATATACATATACATCATCTATAAAAACTGAAACATGAGAACAAATTTAACAAAAGTGGAACTTGATATACATGCCCATCTATCAAGAGAAGAAAATATGCATATATGCACAAAACTGTCTGACAAAGTGTCCGAATAAAGATAGTCTGTCCTTTTTAGATGAAAGGAGTGTGAGGATCTTCAGAGTGAGCTCCATCCTTGAATTCCTAAATTGTCCAAGTACCAAAAATCATCTCTAAGACAGATTTGGAAAGTATGCCCGCATTAGTATTCCACTCTCTGTAAACATGGCGAATGGAAAAGGAGTCAAGACTATTTAAAATTCTGTCCATTTCTTCATTCAAAGGAATTAGCATAATGTTACGACATCCTTGGAGTTTCCTGGTCCAATTTACTGCATTCAACGAATCACCAAAAAATTGTAGTGAATTCACCCCCTTTTCTCTAGCGTAAAGAATGAACAATTTTAAGTCCACGAGTTCAACATAGTTGTTTGTGCCAGGCCCAAGGCCCATTTTAATCTTAAAGTAGTGGGAGTCAGATAAGAAGAGAACCACTCCACCTCCACAAGCTTGGCCATTGTTTTGTGAAGCTCCATCAAAAAATGCCCATGGAACATTTTTGTCCACTTGTTCCTTGCAAATAGCTCTAATAGGAGGAGAGTCTTTCACTTGAGGGAGGTGTTCTAAAATACTAAGTCCTTGTGCAACAGTTCCTTCAGGGGAGACTTCCTTGTCTTGAAAAATTGCTACATTTCTTACAAGCCATACCCCCCAACATACAATAAGAGGAAGAGATCGTATTGTCCTTTTACCCAAATTAGAAGTCCAAGATCTCTAGGTTTCCTCAATAGAAGCACCCCTCCACGAACAATTTATATTTGTAATAGAGGTGCATTCTTTCCAAACTTTCTCTATAAAATAACATGAGATAAATATATGGGATACTGTCTCCTCGACATTCCTAGAGAGAAATCACCATCATGGGCATTCAATTGTCTTTTTTCTCATCCTGTCTCAGGTTGGTATTTTGTTTTCAAGAAGACACCACATGAAGATTTGACTTTTCAAGGGGCATTTGGTCTTCCAAAGTCCTTTCCACCACCATTTTGGATCTCCATGTAGGTATTCGAGGTTAAGATGAATATAGCCTAGCTTGGGAGTGTAGCCTTCATGCTTCNCAAGAAGACACCACATGAAGATTTGACTTTTCAAGGGGCATTTGGTCTTCCAAAGTCCTTTCCACCACCATTTTGGATCTCCATGTAGGTATTCGAGGTTAAGATGAATATAGCCTAGCTTGGGAGTGTAGCCTTCATGCTTCACATGGATCCATACCAATTCATCCCCCCTACCCGAAATTCTTACATGAGAAGATTTCAACGCCCTAAGATAATTTGACCATAACTCAGCCCGGTGGTTTCCCAAACCTATCTGCAATATTAATATAAAATTAATTTAATTTAATATTCTTTCAACCTTAACAAATTAATTATTTTCTTTAGTGACCAAATCTAATATTTACATTTTCTTAGAGGAGATTCATAAAGTTGGCGGTAGAGAAAAAATCATAAAGTCATTTAAAACAAATTGTATGTATTAAAATTCATTATTATTAATGATTTTGTTTTCATATTTAATGTTTTAAATTTAATTACTTATAATTTTTAAATAATAAAAATGATTAAATATAACTATTATAAATATAATGAACAATTATTATAACTTTATCATTAAAATAAATGAAAAAAAACATTTCATAAGACTAGTTATTCAAATAATTTTTTTCATTCATTAACCAAATCCAATATTTGCATACATTTTGATACAAAATCAATGAAATACAATACTTAGCATATTTTTTTAATAGAAGATTCAACTAATACTTACGTACTTTTACATAATTTTTTAATAGAAGATTCAGAAAGTTGGTAATAGAGTAAAAAATTGTAAAACCATTTCATTAAAAGTGTCCATATAAAAATTGTTATTACTCTTTATATTTAATAATTTAAATTTAATTAAATATATTATAATAGTTGAACAATAAAATATAATAATTGTGATTTTAGTAAACTATTATATTATAACTTTGTCTTGTAATCTTTGAATGATACAAATTAATACAATAACATTATTATTACATCATCATTATTATTAGTGAATAATTATATCATAACATTATTATTACAATATATGAAAAACACATAATTATTCAAATTACAATCATTTCACTCATCATATTTATGTATTTTTGTTTGTAAACATGTTTAATCAACATATTGTCGCTTGTTGGACAATAAACAATTTGTCTTGAAGAAGAGTTAAACATTATATGACATTAATGGTTATAAGTTTTTGCAATCACAATTCAAATTAAAAGATTTCATAAAACTAAAGTTAAACATTATATGACAACTCTAAATTTAAATGAGTAATACATCTCAAATTTAATATAAAAACAAAAAAATTATTAATAATATTAATCATTAGCATACTCATAATACATTTTATAAATCGAACAACAACATCAACATGATATGAAAAAACATAATATACATGAGCGATATACATATCAATATACATGTCAAATATACATCTCAATAAAATTAATAAACATGTCATATATACATCTCAATAAAATTAATAAACATGTCATATATACATCTCAAGTCAATTATACACCAATCAATATACATGTCGAGTACCGCTACTAGCTAGGTCCACCACCTAAGCCAGAGGTAGAGGGTCTATTAGTACAAATGTTAGATAAGAATGACGAAAGTAGAGTATAATATATCTCTCCATCAAGATCATGTGGAGGAGGAGGAGGATTAGTGGATGTGCAACTGGTGACACACATGGAGAAAGAGGAGGATCGGTGGATGGTGCAATTGGTGACACACATGGAGGAAGAGGAGGAGGAGGATTGATGGATGGTGCAACTGGTGACACATGGAGGAGGAGGACCAGGTGTTGGAGGGGATGCCGATTGATCTAGTGGAGGATCATGTGGTGGAGGGGATGTCGATCGATCTAGTGGTGGAGAATCATGCAGTGGAGGATCATGAGCATCATCTTCAAAAGATGAGCCATATGAAGTGGAATCAATACCATCCCTCAACCTCTGGATGAGGTTGATGGCATTGACAACATGATGCATCCGTGACATCATGTCACGAGGAAGTTTCGCCCATATGTTAGACAACTCTAGGACCTATAAGATCTCTCGAACATGTATAGGCACCACTCCCCACCTATCAATTAGACCACATTGTGATCCACCACATAAATTCAGACTCTCCGATCCATCTTGCGTCACATGCCAGATCTTTGTACTGGAGGTTGACGAGCTTCCTCATCCATTTCCTCATTATGTCGATGATGCTCATCCCCAACATATGTGCCTATATCTGCAAAATGATAGACAATAATAATCAAATAATTGAAACAAATTGTTACAATAAATTACATGTGCATTAAATCAGACCAAATAATATGCAACTAGATTGATCAAAACACAATGATAATATTACCTCTATCATCTGGTGGCTCGTTTGGAGTAAATAAAATGTTTGGACATTCTTTCCAATCCATCCCCGCATATGGGTACTGTAGAATATCGAGGATATGATTGTCCTCTCCAGTCAAGAAATCACAAATCTCTCTACCGAACACTCTGGCTGGCCCCTCTTGGGAAACCATTTTCCCCACATGTGCATACACGCATCAATCGTAGCTCTAGGAGGGAAGCAGGGTATTGTTGATCAAGTGACATGAAACCTCTAAAAAAGTAAAGTAAATAGCTCTGACGTAAACAAGAAGAATATTCTCCTATAAAAAACAGATTGATAATGGTCCAATGCAAAACAAAACTATCACAAAAATATCTTCGACCACATAATTAGTTGGGACTTTTGAACTAAGTTATCCACATTGTACATCAAAGAACAACTAAGGCGTTGTCCATCAAAGGTAAAGTATGTCTGTGTCATGACTGTTGACCACCTATTCAACTAGGGGGTCAACTCCCTATACCATGAAGATATGCATCAACAGATGCAAACATGTCGAAGACTTTTTGGTTCTACAGGGCATTTTTGCTCCAGCACACAGTTTTGTAAGCGGGATTACCACACCCCTGCGTAGGTTAATATTGTAATAGGTCTACATGGATCATGGTTAGGTCAATCTCCTTAGGATTTTTTCATTAGGAGATTTCCTTTCACAGAGTTTGTTTTATCTTCAGGAGGTTAATGTGGCCTAACCAACCGAGTTAGTCTCCCTTGAGTTTTCACTCCCACTAGCAATAAATCCTCCAAAGTAGTGAAAGAAATTCTAATGAAGTCATTATTAGGTAGCTAGTGTTTAGGAATGTTTTAAATGACCATGTAAGACAACGCAAAAAATTTCGCGGAATTCCGTCGAGTTTAGCTAGGTTTTTTTTAAGGTTGGGAATTAATTAATTAATTAATTTTGGATAATTAATGTAAAACTTAGGTGCCAAGATTTTTGATAGGGATATTTGTACTCAAAATAAAGATAAAGAGACCCCCTACACCCATGGACCAAGTTTCAACTCAGTCGAACAAGTTTTGTTAGGGTTTTTGTCCGCTTAGGAGTTTTTTTCGGGAAACAACGAGTTTAATTGCTAAACCCATGACATGGGAAAATGTCAATTTTGTAATAGTTAGTAAAAAAAGGTAAAGTAAAGGTGAAAGTTAATGAGAGGGACCCCACCTAACCCATCCTAACCCATTCCTAAACCTTTACAACCCTTTACCCACTTTTTAAATTAAATCTCACTTAAAGCTTACGTCCCCCATTTGGGTAATACGTCCCGATTCTTTGGATTCATTTGATTTTTCTTTTAATTATTGGTTGAGGGACCCTCCTCATGAGTTTCTCCCTTCCTCTAGCCTCCACATCACTTTAGGAGTGTGGACTCCACACTCCAAGCCAACTCACCTCACATCCCTCACGTATAACCCATGCTTTCCCTTAGAGCTCACACATTTCCTCTTTAAAACGTGGAAACATCTTTTTTAAATTGGACCTGGCTTTGAATCAAAGCGTGAGTCCCTCCCTTCCACCTCTCATATTCCATTTAGGCGTGTGCCATCCAAAATCCCTACTCATCCGTCCACATGCTTTCACCTTACCTCACATATTTCCTCTTGTGAACTCACACGTCCTCTCCTACCTCACGCCTTTCCTTTTCTAAACTCACGCTTTACCTTTAGAAAGTGGATAAAGCTCAATAACGATGGAAGCATCTCTTGTGAAAGAAAGAAACTCCTCCTTTAACCCATGCGTGGGCCTCCTCTTGCCAAATTTGCCCCTCCTTCCTTGCTTTCTCCTCATCCACTCACTTTTATTTCCATTTCCTTCAACCTAAAAGCCTACGACCTCATTGGTTCGTTTTCATCATTGAGTTGTCTTCACCTTTGGATCTTTGACAAATGTTGAAGATCCAAGAGGGGTTTCTTGGTCTCTCAAGGCTATATAAGAAACCTCTCACTCCATCATTTCTGACCATTTTTCACAGTAACGTTATGCTACCAAATTCTCTCCATCCCACTCTCTCTCTCTCTCATTACTTTCACATTGCTTCACTGTTTTTTTCTCTTGAAGATCTTTCTCCCAAAAGCTCAATGACCTCATTGGTTCATGTTTTCATCATTGAGTTGTTCACTCTTTGGATCTTTGACAAATGTTGAAGATCCAAGAGGGGTTTCCTTGGTTTCTCACATATAAGAAACCTCTCACTCCATCATTTCTCGACCATTTTTCACACAAGTACTATGTTACCTTAAATCTCTTCCATCCCACTCTCTCTCTCTCTCATTACTTTCACATTGTTTCACTGGTTTTGCTCTTGAAGATCTTGTAGCAACATTCTTGCTACAACCTCTTCCCCCATTTGGATAATACAAGAAACTGCTTTGGAGGACTGGGATTTCAAGATTTGTTTGGATGATCCATGTATTCATGAGGTGACACTATTCTTTGCTTTTAGTATTTTGTGATCATTGAGTAGCATAGCTAAGGCATAACTTTGTTTGCTTGGTTAGGTGGAGTAAAACTTTGTCTACTTGACTATATGCATTATATTCATGTTTAATACTAACTTTGTTGTATTATCCATGCACGCAATCCATTTATCTATTTGATCTCTCGGTTTATTGAAGCTTGCAGGTTGCCTTGAAAAGAAGTTGTTGGGATAGCTTCGAGGATGAATCTACCCTCATCTTCACTTGCACTTCACAAGCAATTTTCTGTTTTTCTTCCTCATTCTTTCCTTTTAGATTTTAATGTCTAATCCTAAGCGATAGGTCAATTTAATCATATAAAATTCTGTTTTCTATATGTACAAAATTTCTGTTGAAAGACATGAATTTCATAACTTTGTTGAGTTTGTTGCAGCTCAAATCAGCAATCAATAACTTGCTGATTTTTGCATTCTTACCAGACAAGAGGGCATGTTGCCCAAATTTCATGCACAACAAACCTTTCCGGTCCTCCTTCCAAGAGTGGTAACGGTTTCTATTCTTTCTCCTTCATTCTAAACTTTGTACGCAAGCCCAAAGGAGTTGTAACCAAGCGGCTTTTGCCTCTTTCCCTCAAATTATTTTTGCAAGTTTTAGTTAGATTTCTTTTATGTCTTTACTTGTTAGTTGTCTAGTTAGTTGTGATATCTACATGCACTATCAAATTTAAAAATCATTCAGGAGTAGATCACACACACGCTAACTCCTAGCTTAGTCTGTGGGAGGCTTAGATTTAATTTTTTTCAGTTGCATGCAAGTTCATTTCTTTAATCTCCATCTTACACACATGCATGCATTAATTGGTTAATTAATGTTTTCGATTCTGTCATCTACTTTAAATACAAGCAATTGTTTCTTAAGTCTCCATCTTATGTACATGCACACAAGTATCAATATCTTAAGGGCTTAATCAATCAATCATTTTACTTTCTGTAAGTTGTTTATTTTGTTTTATATTTCACATGCAATAATCACATTAAAGCTTCCAACTTGCAATCTTTTGGTTCAAAAGCTTCAACCTTCTTTTTCACAGTTCTAAGTTTCACAAAGCAATTCTTCACATTCAGCTTTGTCAGTTCTTAAAATTTACATGTAATAACTCAACCACTTAAGAACTTCAATTTCATGGTTTAAGAGTTCATACTCATTTTCAGTACTTTGGCATTTTTGAGCAAGCTACAAGCACTCAAGTACACATTGCAATACTTAGCTCATAGGTCTAAAATAAATAAATTATAATTAATAGGACACCATAACTCACCATATTCACCATTTAAAATGGGGTCGGAGGAAGGCAACATAAGGTGCTAGGTCGGGGATGGTCTCACGACACACGACGTCCTTTCCGAGGGTACTCTGATCTTAGGACTGACCTGTGCAGCTAGGGCCTCCTTGCCTCACTTCTTGAGCATCCAACAATCACTTGGTAATTGGGGGAGGAGAGTTTTTGGGTTGACACCTAGATAGGGATAAAATTAATCACACTTAACCACATAGTTTAATCTTTGATCTACAACATCAACACTTTAATTCTCTACTTGCAAAACACATGGATCTCATTGTCTTTATATTTATCATGCAAGTTATCTTTTATGCATTGTAGAATAATTGCTTAAGTGGTTATATCTCTTATCTGAAATACTTCATTTTTCAAGCATTTCATCTATCTTGTATCCATGTATCTGTGGTGTGATCCTTCAAGAAGTGCGCATCCATCTGGAGGCATTCTCTTGATTGGGTCTTGAGTGTTTTGCGTCTTTTTCCATTGATAACTTATAAGTAGTCCAACATAATTCTATCTATTGTGAGCATGCTTGGCTTGATGTGTTGATGGTTGTTCATCTTGTATATATTCTTTTACTACACATTTCAAGCACTTGTTAGTATATTGTACATCTTGTATCTAGCTTAGTCTAACTTTGCATTTATGATATATTCTTTTGTATCTAGCTTTATCTATCTTGTTGTAACTTTTAACTTGTAATTATCTTGTAACGAACATCCCCTTAACTTAATTGACCCCTTACCCAATCTTAGGCACTAGTCTTAGTTGTCCTAGGAAAAGGCATGTTTGTCATCCATAACTGTTGCATCTTGCATTGGTTGCTTAACATCATAGGCTAGTTCCCCCCTGACCTTTTAACTTATTAAAACCAACTCCCAGAACATTAAATGTTAATTTAATCTAGTAACTAGGGTCTACCCCCCTTGGCTTGCCTAGGAGTTAGCCTAGATGGAAGAGGTTCAAGTCAAAGTGACAACATGTACTTTGAACCTAGGCATTGTGCCTCCGAGGACACACTAAGTGAGCAGGACTTAGCTCACATTTGCAAGTGTGTATAAGGACGAAAACAATGACAATACGAGAAAAACACTTAACCTCCTCTACACCAAATGCATCTATTTGCAATTGACCACCAACAACCTCGAAGTCCGTAGCAACAACAATGTATTGACTGGCATATCTTTGCACATATGCCAACTAGCTCTCTCTTTCAATACTGGGAAATAGATTGAGGAATTGGGGCCACACCTCTCCCCTCCTAAACAACGTAGTGATAAAATAAATATTCTCCTTTGTGGGCTAATATAATAGAATAAGACTGACCTTGAATGCCTTCTTAGCATGATCGCAATGATGAATCAATTGCTATAAAAAAGAAGAGTTCCCTTTGAGGGATGTAACCTCCTCATAAAAATTGAGGAGGCCAACATTGCTCAAAAGGGCATGAATTTGAGGTGAAATAGGGTGAGCGATCCTCTCCCTCTCTTTGGACTCCCATTCACGTACAAATCCGTATGTGTCGACCTATTGTTACTATTACTACTGTTGTGCTCGTCGTCGTCCTCTTTGATTCACATATAATTTTTTTAGGCATATATATATATATATACATAACAAATTGAAATTATAAAACACACATATCTATAACAATTTTGTATTTATAAATTAATTTATGTTTGCAAAAAGAATGTGGTAAAGTAACCGATGCGCCTTTAATAGATAATACACATTGCGACCATTGTGCTCTATCAGAAAATAAGTACCGCAATTTTATGGTGCTCCATGTTATTTGACACACCAATTCTACTTAAGTCATGAAACACACTTCTATGATAATATTTTTATGTGCGTTGTGATGCGGTGCACCAATGCGATTGGTTCTCTATAACACACTAGAGGGTTTATTGCAAATATGGCGCCTCTTCTAAGACAAGATGCACTGTTAATGCACACAAATATTTTTAACGGTGCATCCTTATAGATGCACCACTATGCAAATTTTTTAATAAATGGTGTGTGTCGTGTCATGCGCTACACCAATATGGATAATCATAGCACATATGCTTTATTTGTAAGAGGTCGTCCCAAATATAAGAATAAAAATAAGTCTTTGGGGGTCGGGGGCGGGGGAGAGGAGATATAAATCTAAATGTAGATCACAATCCCTAGGAAAATATTCGAGGAAATGTGGTAACATTGGGCATTATAAGAAATATTGCAATTTTAAGAATGTTGATAAAGCAAAGGGATCTGATGATGCCTCCTCCATAGAGGCGAAAACCTCCACATAAGAAAGATGTGATGTTTACCTGGAACCTATGCATATCATGATGTATTGTTGATCGACTTAGTTGCATCACTTCATATGAATCCTTACAAGGATTGGTTCAGTGAATATGAAAAGTATGATGGTGGTGATGTTTTCCTAGGAGATGACTTGATAGCCAAAATCATGGGACGTGGAAGGGTTAAGTTGTTGCTGAAAGATGGAAGGATTAGAACACTCCCTCGAGTTCTCTACATTCCATATCTAGCTATGAGCCTAATATTTGTAAGTAAGTTGGATGATGCAGGTGTGGTGATCCAAGTGAAAATCGGTGGTCATCCACCTCTTCCACCAAATCACCATGATAATTGTTTCTTTTTACCATAAGGAATATACACCCATGGTATTTGGTGGGAAAAAGAATAATAATAAATGGAGAAAATCTATGTGGGTATTTTTTTTTTAATTCATGGAATTCACCCATGGTTTTTTTTAGCCCATGGTATTTGAAAAAACAAAACACATAATAATTAAATAATGAAAAGACATGAACAAACAACAATTAAACATGACTCATATGAGGACCTCGTAATTACTATACATACGGGCCTCTCATTGTAAATGAGATATTCCATTCATGATGTAGTCCTAAATATTCTTCCATTTAATAAAAAAAAGTTTATTTGTTGCCATATTATTTTCTTTATTTTATTTTGTCGCATTTACTATATTTGGTCACATTAGTTGCAACACCTAGATCCTTCATGTCAAATTTGGACCATAGTTGTGATTTCACCTCCTTAATAACATCCATGTTATTTCCTACCAAAAACATGTCATCGACATACAACACTACATAAATGAAGTGATTACCAACCTGCTTGGAATATACACACTGATCAACCTTGCTTCTCACAAATCCCAGTCCAAGGATGTATGTGTCAAACTTTTGGTGCCACATCCTAGGTGATTGCTTTAGACCATATAGTGATTTCTTTAGCTTACACCAAATCTTTCTTTCCTTTCATTGCAAAGCCTTCGGGCTACTTCATGCATATTTCCTCTTCCAGATCCCCATGTAGGAATGTTGTCTTCACATCCATCTGTTCTACTTCAAAATCAAAAGAAACAACAATAGATAAAATAAATTTAATAGAAGTTAACTTGGACACATGA
Organism: Picea sitchensis; assembly: GCA_010110895.2. Classification (NCBI taxonomy): domain Eukaryota; kingdom Viridiplantae; phylum Streptophyta; class Pinopsida; order Pinales; family Pinaceae; genus Picea; species Picea sitchensis. Next base: position 147,358 of record SNQJ01S0026235.1, on the reverse strand, counting down.
GAAATTTTTTCACCAAAGTCAGTTCCCTATACCTAGGAACAACCTTTTGCTACTAACCGAGCTTTGTATTTCTCCACTTTTCCTTCTGCATTCAACTTCTTCTTAAACACACACTTTCTACCAATGGAATTTCTTCCAGTTGACAACTCAACTAGATCCCATGCCTCAATCTTATCCAAGGCATCCATCTCTTCAACCATGGCCTTCTTCCAGAGTTTACTATCCTCTAAATTCAATGCTTCCCTGACAGTTTTGGGATAATCATTAGTAATAGATAAAGCAAAATTAACACGAAAATTAGGTGGACTATACCTTTATAGTTGCATTCTTTCCCTCATTGATCTCTTCAACACTGGAGTAGGAGGTTCTTCTTCTTCTAATTCATCTTCTTTCATTTATTCAGATTTTGCATCATCCAACTCAAACTCTATTTTCTCTGGTTATTCTTGTCTTGGTAGGAATTCATGTTTGGGGACATCTTTAATCTCTCTAAAAAAAACATCCCAACTGTAAACAATATTCTTAGTTTATGGGTTCCAAATATTATAACCTCTCATACCATCTTCATAACCAATAAAGATACACTTTTTAGCTTTATTATCTAGCTTACTCCTATTTTCCTTTGGAACATGTACATAAACATCAAAACCAAACACTCTGATATGTTCAAGAGAGGGTTTCTTACCAATCCATACGTCATGCGAAGTTTTGTCCACCAACGCTGATGAGGGTGATCTATTTACTAGGTAACATGCAATACCCACTGTCTCTGCCCATAATTCATGTCCTAACCCAACACCACTGAGTATGCTCCTCGCTTTTTCCATTAACATCCCGTTCATCATTTATGCAACCCCATTCTATTGAGGTGTGTATGGAGTGGTCTACTGCCTTTCTATACTGCACTTCTTATAGAATTCTTTGAATTCATTCCCACATAATTCTCCCCCATTATCTGTCCTGAACTCCTTTATTTTCTTCTTTGTTTGATTTTCTACCAGAGCCTTAAACTCTTTAAATTGATCAAATACCTCAGATTTCTTCCTAAGAAAATAAATCCTTTTGTTTATTGAGAAATCATCTATGAATGAAACACAATACACAAATTTACCTAGTGATGGAACATGCACAAGTCCGAACACATCACTATGTATCAACTCTAAGATCCCCTTTGCTCTTCTAGCACCATCTGGGAATCTTACTCGATTTTGTTTACCAAATATGAAATGTTCGAAGAAATCAAAATCTAGGGTGCAATTAGACATACCTTCAACCATACCTTTACTGTGTAGTGTTCAAAGGCCCTTTTATCCAATATGTCCCAGTTTTTGATGCCATAACATGGTCTTCTTTCTAGGGATAGTAAGGACCATATTTTTTTTATTTCTATGCTTGAGGACAATAGAATTGTTACACCCATCAGTATAAGTGCTTCCCAATAACTTGTACATAGTTCCACACCAGACTCCCCTCATCCGCACCATTGCTCCTCGTACCATATTGCAAGTTCCCTTTCCCAATAAAGTGTCCACACGATCCAGATTGTAAAAGGAATGAAATGGGAAATAGGCAAGCAATGTGACAAAATAGAGTAAATGCGACAAAATAAAAAAAGGAAAATAATATGGCAACACATAAATTTTTTATTTATTAAATGGAAGAATATTTAGGACTACATCATGAATGGAGTATCTCCTTTACAATGAGAGGCCCACACATATAGTAATTACGAGGTCCTTGTAGGAGTCATGCCTTTTCATTTTTTAATTGTTATTTTTTAATGCCTTTTCATTATTTAATTGTTGTGTATTTTTCTTTTTCAAATATCATGGGCAACCAAAAAACCTTGGGTGAATTTACATGGGTTAAAAAACAAAACTATGCACATGGATTTTCTCCATTTTTATTATTCTTTTTCCCACCAAACACCATGGGTGTATATTCCTGATGGTAAAAAGAAACAATTACCATGGTGATTTGGTGGAAGAGGTGGATGGGCACCGATTTCCACTTGGATTAGTCCTCCCCCCTTAGGAAGAAATGATCCCCATTGCGTCAAGTTCCCTTGGGATATGGCGAATTTTTTTCTAAATCTAAATCTTGGTGAGCCACTTGCCTTTCTAAAGTAGTTGTCTTATTTGTACTTGACTTGTGGAAGGATGTCATGAACCTATTGGTGGAGGTGTTGGATTTGTTTAACATAATTGGCTGCACGATTTTCCTTGGTTTGAGTGTGGGATGACTCTATCAGTGAAGATGAAGCAAGAAGAGCTATATCAATGAGGGATAATGGTTGGAACCCCAAGCACACCTAAATAGAGTTTTGGCCAATATATATATGAGGGGCTCTGTTATATCTTGGCTTGATTAGGCAGTGTGGAGGCACCCCCATAGGTGAATCAATAATATCTTTGTGCACTTCTACAATATTTTTGACCTACTTCTGCTAGATATAAAGGGATTGGGCCAACGCTGTAGTGGTCACAATGTCCTTCTATTCACCTTTTGACCGGATTGTGAAGAGGCTAAACTTTGTGGTATGATATATTACCTTGCGACACTATTTTTCTGAGACAATAGTTAGAACTACCTCTGTTACCTTGTAGAGCTGACCCCCCAGAGTAATAATGACACTATAGGGCCAAGACTCATAAGTAGCATGATGCTTCCACATATATGGATGGCCTAAAAGAACATCACATACTTCTAGTGGGGCAACATCACACAATACCTCATCCTCGAAGTGCTTGATGCCATAGGACAATCGACACTGTTGGTTGACGCAAATATATTATCCTTTGGAAGCCACCTGATGTTGTATGGCTATGGGTGTGGTGTTGTCAACAAATCCAAGTGCTTGATGAACACTATCGAGATGAGGTTCTTTTGGCTTTCTCTATCAACAACAAAATGCAGTGGGGTCCCCTTCACCCATATCTATGAATGGAAGAGGCGCTCCTCGTCCTCAAGCTCCTTTGGTTCTTTTGGTTGGATTGTTGTGGTTGCGATTATAACAGTGGGTTTTGCATCAATGATCTGTTTCCTTTTATTGTTTTCTGAATCATATTCTGAGTCGAGGCTCAATTCTTTTTCTTTGAACTTGGTCACAAATCACTGTTTTGAGTGACATTCATCAGTATTGTGCGAAGGGATTTTGTGTAAGTCACTCCACTTTCGAGTGTCCTTCTTCATCTTCCTGTTACCATTATTTTCCTGCCGCTTGGATTGGTTGTCTTGAGGTTGGTCATTCTGTGAGTTAGGGCCACCTTTACCATACTTCGGTTGTTTCGTATTTGTAGACCCGAACTCCCACTTGTTCTGCAACTTAAATTTCTGCTCGATTTTGACAACATATCGATAAGAAACTCCCGGTGATGAGATGTTTAAAAACTCCATTTCTATTTGGATGTACCTGTGTAGACCCCGATGATATTTTATAATCAAATTCCGCTCAGAATCTTTGATACCCAGCTTGGTGTGCAAGGTATGGAAGATGTTTGTGAACTCTGGCATTGTTTTGCCCCTGTCTTGATGCATTGTGGTCCATCTCATGTACTAGTCGTCATAGTTTCCAACAATGTAATATTGTTCATTAACGACATCCATAAAAAATTCCCTAGTGGGTTCGACCTCAAACATTCTTGAATCCTATGTGGAATTTTGCTTACAGTAAGTTTCCCACCAATTTTTGACATGGGGGATAGCCTTAAGGAGTGAAAAGGTGATCTTTTCTCTATTGAAAAAATTGTGGACAAAGAAATAACCTTCTAACATGTTTAACCACTTTTCCAAAGCATCCGCATCTATCTAAGCTTCAAACACATGAATGTCAAAATTAACTTGTACCTTGAAAGGGGCAGTGCTTCCAAAGTGGCCGTTTGATGAAGATGTGTATGTTGTTATCGACAACCGTCGAAGGATTTGGGAAAAATTCTCCATCATTTCATCCCTTTGTCACACGAGGGCTTCCTCGAGCAATAAATTGATAGGATATCCTGCTCCTTCGTCCCTCTTTTCTTCCACCATGGGAGGTTGCTTGGGTGGGCGAGAGAGGTTGTCCTCAAGAGAAACAAGCTCGAGACCCAAATATCTATACACTGACCCGTAGGGGACATGCATTAAGAACGACAAGGAGGGAACTACTCTAATACCACTGATCCAGATTATAAAAGGAATGAAATGAGAAATACAAAAGTAATGTGACAAAATAGAGTAAATGCGACAAAATCAAATAAAGAAAATAATATTGCAACAAATAAACTTTTTTTTAATTAAATGGAAGAATATTTAGGACTACATCATGAATGGAATATCTCCTTTACAATGAGAGGCCTGTATATATAGTAGTTACAGGGTCCTCGTAGGAGTAATGTATTTTCATTATTTAATTGTTATTTTCTCATGTCTTTTCATTATTTAATTGTTATTTTCTCATGTCTTTTCATTACTTAATTGTTATGTGTTTTGTTTTTTCAAATACCATGGGCTACAAAAAAACCATGGGTGAATTCCATGGGTTAAAAAACAAAACTACGCACATGTCTTTTCTCCATTTATTATTATTGTTTTTCCCACCAAATACCATGGGTGTATATTCCCGATGGTAAAAAGAAACAATTACCATGGTGATTTGGTGGAAGAGATGGATTACCACTGATTTCCACTTGGATTACCATGCCCGCATCACCCAACTTACTTACATATATTAGGCTCTCGGCTAGATATGAAATGTGCAGAACTCCAGGGAGAGTTCTAATCCTTCCATATTTTAAAAACAATTTAACCCTTCCACGCCCCATGATTTTGGTTATCGAGTCATCTCCTAGGAAGACATCACCACCATCATACTTTTCATATTCACTGAACCAATCCCTATGAGTAGTTATAGGAAATGATGCACCCGAGTCGATCAACCATCACAATATGCATGTGTACCTATAGATAATAGGTAAACATCACCTCCTTCTTATGACGAGGTTTTCGTCTATGTGAAGGAGGCGTCATTAGATCCCTTTGGTTTATCAACATTCTTAGACCTACAATATTTCTTACAATTTCCAACTTTACCACATTTCCAACATTTCCTCAAATATTTTCCTAGGGATTTTGATCTACCTTTTGATTTAGCTCTCCCCCTCAAGACTGTTTTTTTTCCTATCTCGGGAACGACCTCTTACAGATAAAGAATTTGTGCTACGACTGTCCATACTTTTTCGCCTCATCTCTTCTTATAACAGGGATGAAACTAAATACTCATACTTCAATGTAGATTGAGTGGTACTATCAATTGCTACAACAATATTATCCCAGGTGTCTAGCAAGGAACATAACAAAGTAATACACTTATCTTCTTTTGTAATCGTAAGATTAACATAGACAAGTTGACTTACCAGAGTATTGAAGGCATTTATATACTTTGTCATATAATCCTAAGATGATACAACTTCTTTCTAAGAAACAATTTGTTTACCACGAACTTTGAATGATACAAATTCCCCAACTTTTCCCATAGTTCCTTGGTTGTAGATTCTTTCGACACATTCAGTAACACTAAATCTGCCAGGTAGAGTTGAATTGTATTCCTTGCTCTTCTATATAGCTTCTCCTAATCTTCTTTCGACATACCAATAGATTGAGTACTAGTAGTTTGTGTGATAATAGATTGTGTACTAGTAGGTTGTGTACGAGGATCCACAACGATCCATTGTTATTTGTCTACAATAATCTCCTCCATCTTGAGATCTTCCATAGATCAAAGTTTTGATTAATGAACTTCTCAATCTAGATTCTAGAACTGCTCGCCATTCTATTTCAACACACGAATCACTACTACAATGATCCCAATCAACCCATGTTTATAACAGACCCAAGATAAACTTGATTTATCAAGACCAAGCCAAACCCTCAACAACAAAGGCATACCGCTGAAGCCAAAAATGTGCTCTGATACCACATGTAATTTTTAAACTTGTGAAGTAAAGCAATGCATACAGATTCTTAAGAAAAACTGAAATTAATCATCGACTTATATAAATAGTACTTAGTGATTTACACTGGAAACCCTTAACCAGGAGAAAACCATCCTTCCTTGGTGCCACACTTCTCAAATCTTCATATTATTAATTTCACCATTCACATTACAATATATACAATATTTGAGGTATTATGCAACTACCAAAACCCCAATCCGTCAATCCGAGATTAATTAAAAAAACCTCTAAAAATAGTGAAAAGCTGCCCAAAAATAATTTCGGGGCACTGCCCTGATCGCTTCGCATAACTAGGGGGGGTAATCCTGCCCACTCTAGGGACCCCCCTTGGGCAGTTCCCAACGCATATGTATACCAACAGGGGATTGTCAGACTTTTTTTTCAAATATGACGTAGCCCCACACACACACATGTAAAGAATATAGCACATACCCAACACTATGCTACTCTAGGTTGAAGTTTGTCCTTTGACCATGTCAACATCCGCGAAAAATTCAAACCGAGTATGCCCAAAACATCCTTTGTTTCTCTATAAGTTCCCAAATAAACTCATATCAACCTTTTATTCACCGTGTCAACCCATAACAACCCGATTTTGTAACTTCAACGCTAATGCCAATATGTAAATTCCCTTCAAAGGATAACTCAACCCACAAGGTAGGGACACTACCCAAATTTGAAAATCCCATTATAAATCCAAATCCATTACACTCTTAAGCCATTCGATTTCACACATGCATACAATTAACTAATGCAACAACAAAAGGCATGCATAAACTCATTTAAACTAGGGTTTCCATTTTGAATTTCATTCATAAGTAGAAATTCAACTTAAATTGCATAGTTCACTACAAGATGGAGAACACCTTGTAGCGAAGGTTTTTACGGAACCTCCCCGAAAAATTTATCCCTTCTCTGTTTATAGTGGAGGTGGGTGGCCAAAGGTTTTTACGAAGGTTTTTACATCAATGCACCTAAATCGGACAAATGCACTGGTGCATTCACAAACATAACACCTTGTTGTTGAATTAATAAGGCATATCGATAACCATTATTAATATAAAAAGCTAAAATATCATTTTTTTTAAACAAAATGCATATCGATGCTTCACATTAAATTAAGAGCACCATTGCTCCTATGAAGGACACATCGAATCATGTTAGAACTATTGCTTATTCAATAAAAGAATTACTTTAAAAAAAAACCAAAAAACCTTTTCAGTGCACTGAAAAATCCAAACCGCCTGTGTGCATATACAATAGTGTCACATTGAACAACAATAACAATTCGCTTGATAATACTATAGCCTCAAGTTTTTTAACATATAGCCAAAAATCCAATCGATGCATTACTCATACTACCACACATCGGTGCATCTTATTGCATGGTGCACTGCGATTGGGTAAAATAAATAAAACATACTAGTGTGTTCTAGTGCTATATAATGCGCCAATGTGCCTTACTGTTAGGCGCACTGCGATAGGGTAAAATAAGGAAAAATAAAAATGCCAAACTAAATTTCATTATCACATTTCATTATGTGCTTCCTGTTAGAATATGATGGATGTGTTGATTTAACCATAAACAATATCAATATTGTCACCCAACCATAGGATGAAGCCACCCCCGAGCACCTTAACCTTGACAGAGAATCATTCCGGAAGCAAACCCTAGGCTATATAGTCAAACAAGATAACACACCTCTCTCCAAGGATAGCGCACCAAACATGAGTAACAAGCACTGATCAGAGAGTCCAAACCATAACCAAGAGAGAGTCCAAGCCAAAACCGAAATCTGCTAGCTGCAATGACAACTCTCCTCCAAACTTGCGCACAAACTGGCCAACTGCAGTGCACACAAGTGATGCTTCTGCAGTTCTGAGAATACTTGCCATAATGAAGGCTGGCCTCCTGTATTTATAATAAAATTGACAAACTTCCTAGGCCGACTTCTCATTCTGGGTACCTATTTACTTAGTATATAATATTTCCTTTAGCCGACTTCTTCTCTTGGAGGCTAATAACCTAATGCAAATTATCCTCTTGAGCCGACTTGTCTTCTAGGGTTATTAGCCAACTAATTTAGGGTTTCTTCTTGCTTCCCTAAATATTCTATTCTCGTCAAGTTTACACGTGGAGGTAAATACCTCCCCCAACTACCATAATATCAACACTCCCTACTAGCTAGAGAGGTGTTTGAAAGTAATGGTCTTGAGCACAAACATACCATTTACCCGGTAGCATCAACATAGTCGTATAGACTATCTCATGACTAGATCATGAGCACCATCATCACTCTCAGTGTCATCAGCTTCATCATCTCTTGAAACCATACTCCATCTGAGTAATCAGACATGATGCTGGATAAGTCACTCACTCCACAGAGTGACACAAGAGCCATTCTTCTAATTCGAACATATGTCCTAGAAGAATAAATGTTCTAAACCATTTTCCATCTAGGAAATCTCTATCCATTGATCATCCATCTAGCTGATAATCATTTCCAAAACTACTGATAGTCTTCAAGGCGATCAGAACAATGTCATTCAATATAACACAATTGTGTCTATCCACAATATTACACATCTACAATCCAGTGGTACACTGCCACACCAAGTAGCACACAAATACTTGATCAGTGACATATAGTCACAATCAGTGGAACACATCCACTACAGTAGTATACATCTATTGTCTGGAGACATACAGTCTCCATAACAATAATATCATCAACCTACACATAAAACATTGTTATGATATATAAACTGAATCATTTGGGCCATTCTTCCACTCACAACTGTGAGATCTGGAAGAACATCTTCCCTAAGAAAGTAANGTCTATCCACAATATTACACATCTACAATCCAGTGGTACACTGCCACACCAAGTAGCACACAAATACTTGATCAGTGACATATAGTCACAATCAGTGGAACACATCCACTACAGTAGTATACATCTACTGTCTGGAGACATACAGTCTCCATAACAATAATATCATCAACCTACACATAAAACATTGTTATGATATATAAACTGAATCATTTGGGCCATTCTTCCACTCACAACTGTGAGATCTGGAAGAACATCTTCCCTAAGAAAGTAAAACATCAATGATGAGCTATCTGGACTATTCTTCTCAATCAAGGAAGAACAACTATCCCGATTTATGAGCCTAGACCATTCACCTATCTGGGCCATTCCTCCGACACTAAACAAAGTGAAACCTGAAGAGAATGAATCTACCCTAGGGAATGCCTGTCTCTGATTGCTGAACCTGGACCATTCACCTATCTTGGCTATTCCTCCGACACTAAACAAAGTGAAACCTGGAGAGAATGAATCTGCCCTAGGGAATGACTATCTGGACCATTTCCTAAGGAAATGTTTGTCTTGCACCAACCTCCAAAATGGACCATTCTTCGAAACTTCTCACAACTGTGAGCTTCGAAAGAATGACTGTCCGACGAGGCAGACAAGTCTTCTTGACCACTACTGAGAGTGACCGTCAAGAAGAGAGACTGTCCTAGAACATTCCCTATGTTAACCAAAAGGGGAATCACTGTCTATGGTACATCAACAATCCATCGAACCATTTTCATTACGAAAACGACCATTCTATCAGGACCATTTTCCGAACTAGAAAATGCTTGTCCGTCAGAAATCTCAAACCACTTTTCGAACTGGAAATGAACTGCTCATCCTGGACCATTTTTTGAACTGAAAAAAAAATGACTGTCCATAAATCAATAACACATCAGTGCTCCCTCCCAACCCTGGAGTCATCTCTTCCTTTTTCAATAAGGAAGTCGTCTCCACAAGCTCCAGCTTGAGTACACAAACTCTTTCATCTTGAACATAGGCTTTACCAAAATGTCTGCTTATCTTCTCATCTGTGAAGATATATATTGGAGAACCACTTCTCCTTTCTGGACTTCATCATGGAGAATGTAATGCTTGATCTCAATGTACTTCGGTCTTTCTGGAACACTGGTTTTCTAAAGGCTTCATATAGATCTGATCATTATAGTTGAATTCAACTCTTTTGTTTCCTGCTAGCTAATAACATCGTGGCAAGGGTCAAACTTGGAACATATCCAAGTGGTACTTCTTCTGTCATTATGAGAGATTTGTCATGGATTGGCAATCCATCATCCTTGAGTTCTGAGTAACCATTCTGATACAATATCTTTGTTATATAAGGTTTTTCACCACGCTTCTGTTGTGCATTGGAGGCTTCGTACCAAGTTTTTTGAATCCATACAAAACCTTCTTCCATCTGCATACAAGAGTCTCTTCCTGGTATACCTCAAAGCCTTGAGGTTGTTCTACATACGTTCTTTGTTCAATTATTCTGGAGAACAGTCTTTGCATTCATATGATGTAAACTCCAACCCATGGATATTGCAGACGATATAATGGCTCATGTAGAGGTATGTCTGGTTTACTAGAACAAGAAATCACCATAGTCTTCTCCCTCCACCTGGGAGAAACCTCTAGTTTTGGATCTCGCAATGCTTACATTCATAATTCTTCCATACACTATTCTTCATCGCAATTTTCATTTCCTCTGCTTGATTGCTTTTAGTGAGTTTAGGTCAGGCTGGTAGTCTTGTGATTCTCGATACAATGACTGGTTGTTCTGTCTTTTCTTTTCTCTTTTGGAATCTTCATGTTCTTCCTTATGTTTTTCTTTAGCTCTTAGGTCCATGGAGTTTTCTATAGATTCCATGCCCTGAATATTCCAACTTCTTCCTTTCATCATAGGATCATGGATGTGGATGGACAACCAAGGATACTTTAATGCTTGTTTTCAAATAAGACTTCTTCTAAGGTCACACTGAACACGTGCTACTTTTTCATGGTTGCTTCCATGGATAGATACTTCATCATATTCAATGGATCATATAATTTAGGATTAGCTCCCTCCTAATCCTTGCTTCATGCATGAATGGATGCTTTTATTTTGGAAATATATAATTAGCTCTCTCCATCTGGGAGAGTCCACGCTTTCGTCTGCATCCTTATTGCCTTCTGCAAAGTGTCACAAATATTTTTCCAATTTCCTCTTGATTGCTGACTTCTTTCTGTCTTTACTTCTTCTAGGTTTCTTCAAGATTTATTCTGATTTCGACTTATCTTGCAGTTGTTAATTATGTAATATCTTCCACATGAATTGTTAGTAGGGGTTATTGATGTACTTCATCCTTTCATGTGTATTGGCTAACTTGTAGTCATAGTGATAGCAATCCTTTTCTTGTTGTTCTTCCATAGGTATAGTTTCTCTTGGAACATATTATCTTCTAAGAATTAGATATGCAAGATATATACAGAAAACATGGTATGTACAAATACTATGAGGAGTATTGTTACCTTGTCTTAGAAGAAGAAGTCTATTTCATCGTGCTTAGTATTCTTTGAAGGTTCCTTTTCTTCGGCAACTGATGCTTCGTGTGTCTCCTTCCTTTTCTTTAGCTCGGGATAATGATTCTTGTAGTGACCATATTTTTGACAGTTGAAGAATTGTATTTATGACATATCTTTCTCTTGATTTGGCTTCTTCCTGGAGCCAAACTTCCTTTTATTCCTGAAATTCTTGAACCTTGCTATGAAAGCTTGATCATCGTATTTCTTTTGGGGTTTCTCTTTTGCACTGATATTTGATTCTTCTTGTGCACAAAAAGTCCAAAGTTCTTCAAATGTAGGATACTCCTTCCTTGTGTTCATGCTTGCCGCAAATGCATCCCATGTCTTGGGAAGACCATTGAGTACTATGTTTACCAATTCCTTCTCTGAAATGATCTCTTCAATAGATTGTAGTTGATCTCTTAACTGAGAGATTCTCACAAAGTATGATGTTATGCTCTCATCATCATTCATCTTCATGTCACAAAGTTCATTCTTCAGACTCATTACTTGTCCAATGTTTCTGACTGAGAAGAGGTTTGTTAGGGCATCGTACATCTTCTTAGACGAATCAAGATGGGAGATGTAGGGTATCAGGTGGTATTTTATAGAATCCACTATGATACTCATGGCATTGATGTCATTGTCTTTGAACTTCTCCATAACTGCAACGTTCTGTAGTTCCTTTTCTTTTCCTTCTTCAAACTCTGGTTCCACAATCTTTCCTTTCACGATATCCAACACTTTATTCTTGGAAAGGATGAGATCAATCCTTGTATTCCATGATTTGAAGTTAGAATCCCCATCTAACTTGTTTTTCGACTTCATAGAGTAAGTCATGGTTTCCTTGACTTGGTCAACCCTAGATTTGACCAAAAAACTCAACCTTGATGTCTTAGCTTGCTAAGAGTACCAGGAGATGCGCTAGGCTAGGGCGCACTAGTCTATCTAGAAATTAGGTCAATCCCTTCACTTAAGGTGCCTCAACGAGAGGATTAGGGTTTCTGCAACTGCACCTGCTAGTAACCCTAGCGACAGTGCTTTGGTAACTACTCTTGCTAGAAACCCTAGCGACAGTTCTTCAATGAGCTTAGTATCCTTATGACTATGCTCCCTTCCAGTGGTTAGAATGAATGAAGGAGGTGTGGGCCCATAAACTATTAGAATATGATGGATGTGCTCATTTAACCATAGACAATATCACTATTGTCACCCAACCATAGGCCGAAGTCACCCCAAGCACCTTAACCTTGACAGAGAATCATTCCGGAAGCAAACCCTAGGATAGATAGCCAAACAAGATAGCACACCTCCCTCCAAGGATAGCGCACCAAACAAGAGTAACAAAAGCTGATCAGAGAGTCCAAACCATAACCAAGAGAGAGTCCAAGCCAAAACCAAAATTTTCTAGCTGCAACAACTGCAACAGTAGCTCTCCTCCAAACTCGCGCACAAACTGGCCAACTACAATGCGCACAAGTGTTGCTTCTGCAGTTCTGAGAATGCCTACCAGAATGAAGACTGGCCTCCTGTATTTATACTAAAAATGTCAAACTACCTGGGCCGACTTCTCATTCTGGGTGCCTATTTACTTAGTATATAATATTTCCTTTAGTTGACTTCTTCTCTTGGAGGCTAATAACCTAATACAAATTATCCTCTTGAGCTAACTTATCTTCTAGTGTTATTAGCCAACTAATTTAGGGTTTCTTCTTGCTTCCCAGAATATTCTATTCTCATTAGGTTTACATGTGGAGGTAAATACCTCCCATAGCTACCATAATATCAACACTTCCAACCACTCACACAAGCACCGATGCTCACATTCCTTCTACAACCACCCAATTTGCAGTGCTCTACAATGTTTCTTCCTCGGTTCGATAGCTTTGTCAACAGATTCCATACATTTTCAAATTTTGGGAAATAATCCACATTTTCATTTTTTCTCTACGGGGAAACCATGCCTCGTTGGGTGAGAAGAGACTAGGTAAATTGTTTGTTACCTCCTTATTTTCAATTTCATCGGATTAAAATTTAAAATTAGACATAAATTTGACCTTTTTTACATTTTTTAAAAATTCAACACGATGTGCTTCACGTGTTCGACTTGCATCGAACTTGACAGTGCATCTTGTGAATTTACAAGAAGCACCGCTAACAGTGTGTCTCAAAACTACAGTTTGCCCCGCTCAAAACTACAGTTTGCCCCGCTCAAAACTACAGTTTGCCCCGCTCAAAACTACACACCGCACATCGAAATGGAAAGTGTGCATTACCTGTGCTTCTTGTCTTAGAAGAGGCACCAAGAGGCACCATCTTTGTGATAAATCCACTGATTCACCTCATCGCACCGAACCACATAATAAAAACTTAGCCTAGCAGTGCATATAGTGGGATTCCCCATCATTAATGCATTATAAGAAAACAATGCACCACTACACAAGACACACAGACGTTCCCAATAACATGGAGCGTTGATATGTGTGGTGTTCATTAATGGTGTGTCTCATCTTAGAAGAGGCACAAGCCTTGAAATGAACACTCCAAGGAATTATAGAGAATAAACCACCTTGCTGCACCTAAACGCACCTCACCACAGATGATTAGTTATAGCACATATGCAGAAAAGTATGGATAGTCATAACACATATGCATAAAAATATGGATAGTCATAACACATATGCTTTATCGGTAAAAGGTCGTCCCCAATATAGGAATTAAAATAAGTCTTTTGGGGGGGGGGGAGATCTAAATCTATAGGTAGATAAAAATCCCGAGGAAAAAATTTGGGGAAATGCTAGAAATGTGGTAAAGTTGGGAATTATAAGAAATATTTAAGGTATAAGAATGTTGATAAAGCAAAGGGATTTGATGATGCCTCTTCCAAAAAGGAGAAAACCTCCACATAAGAAGGAGGTGATGTTTACTTGGCATTTATAGGTACATATGCAGATAGTGATGTATGGTTGATCGACTTAGGTACATCATTTAATATGACTCCTCACCGGGAGTGGTTCAATGAATATGAAAAGTACGATGGTGGTGATGTCTTCCTAGGAGATGGCTAGATAATCAAAATCATGGGACGTGGAATGATTAAGCCGTCGCTGAAAGATGGAAGGATTATAAATCTCCTTGGAGTTCTGCACATTCCATATCTATCCATGAGCCTAATATATATAAGTAAGTTGGATGATGTAGGTGTGGTGATCCAAGCGGAAATCAGTGGCCATCCACCTCTTCCATCAAACCACCATGGTAATTGTTTCTTTTTACCATTGGGAATATACACCCATGATATTTGGTGGGAAAAAGAATAATAATAAATGGAGAAAATCCATGTGTGTAATTTTGTTTTTTAACCCATGGTATTCACCCAATTTTTTTGTAGCCCATGGTATTTGAAAAAATAAAACACATAACAATTAAATAATGAAAAGACATGAAAAAATAACAATTAAATAATGAAAAGACATGACTCCTACGAAGACCCCGTAATTACTATTACTATATATATGAGCCTCTCATTGTAAATGAGATATTCCATTCATGATGTAGTCCTAAATATTCTTCAATTTAATAAAAAAAAAATTATTTGTTGCCATATTATTTTCCTTATTTGATTTTATTTCATTTACTCTATTTTGTCACATTACTTGCCTATTTCCCATTTCGTTCATTTCACAATCCAGATCAGTGGTATCAGAGCAGTGTGTTCCTTGTCATTCTTAGTGCATATCCTTGACGAGGTCAGGGTATAGAGAGTTGGGTCTTAAACTTGTTTCTCTTGAGGACAACAACTCTCGCCCGCCCAAGCAACCTCCCATGGCGAAAGAAAAGAGGGACAAAGGAGCATGAGATCCTATCAATTTGTTGCTCAAGGAAGCCCTCGCGTGACAGAGGAATGAAGTGATGGAGATTTTTTCCCAAATCCTTTGATGGTTGATGATAATGACAAACACATCTTCGTCAAACAACCACTTTGGAAGCACCACCCCTTTCAAGGTACAACTTAATTTTGATATTTCTATGTTTAAAGGTTAGATATATGCGAATGATTTGGAAAAGTGGTTAAACCTGCTAGAAGGTTATTTCTTTGTCCACAATTTTTCCGATAGAGAAAAAATCACCTTTGCACTCCTAAAGGTTGTCCCCCATGTAAAAAATTGGTGGGAAACTTACTATGAGCAAAATTCCACAGAAGAGTTTGGAATGTTTGAAGTTGAACCCACTTGGGAATTTTTTATGGATGTTGTTAAGGAAAAATATTACTCTGTTGGAAACTATGACAACCAATACATGAAATGGACCACATTGCATCAAGAGAGGGGCCAAACAATGTTGGGGTTCTCAAATACCTTCCATACCTTGTGCACCAAGCTGGGTATCAAAGACTCCGAGCAACATCTGGTTCTAAAATACCATGGGGGTCTACATAGGTACATCACATCAAAAATGTAGTTTCTGGACATCTTGTCACTAGGAGATGCTTATCAATATGCTGTCAAAATCAAGCAGAAATTTAAGATGTAGAACAAGAAGGAGTTCGGGTTTACAAATCCAAAACAACCAAAGTATGGTAAAGGCGGCCCTAACTCACAGAACAACCAACCACAAGACAACCAATCCAAGTCATAGGAAAATAAGGGTAACGAGAAGATGAAGAAGTACAGTGGAAAGTGGTGCGACTTCCACAAAATATCTTGGCACAATATCGATGAATATCACTCAAAACATTCATTGGTGGTCGAGATCAAAGAAAAAGAACTGAGCCTCGACTCAAAATACAATCCAGAAAACAATAAAAGGAAACAAATAATTGATGCAAAACCCACTGCTACAATCACGACCAAAACAATCCAACCAAAAGAACCAAAGGAACCCAAGGAGGGGGAGCACCTCTTCCATTCATAGATGTGGGTGAAGGGGACCCCACTACATTTCATTGTTGACAGAAAAATCTAAAATAACTTTGTCTCAACAGAGGTTGTCAAGCAGTTGGATTTTCCAACAACACCACACCCACATCCAGACAACATTGAGTGGCTTTTCTAGGGCTGAGATCTCCGCGTCAGCCAATAGTGTCACTTGTCCTCTAGCATCAAGCCCTTCAAGGATGAGGTATTGTGTGATGTTTCCCCACTGGAAGTCTGTGATGTTCTTTTATGCCATCCATATATATGGAAGCATCATGCTATTTATGAGTCTCGATCCCATAGTGTCATTGTTACTCTGGGGGGTCAACTCTACAAGGTAACAGAGGTAGTTCTGATTACCATCTCGGGAAAGAAGTGTTGCAAAGTAATCTTTGATGCCACAAACTTTAGCCTCTTCACAATCTGGTCAGAAGGTGAACAAAAGGACACTGCAACCACTATAGCCTTGGCCCAAGACCTTTCTATCTAGCATAAGCAGGTCAAAATGATTGTAGAGGAGCACAAAGATATTGTTTCTTTACCTACAATGGCGCCTCTACACTGACCAGTCAAGCCAAGCTATAACAGAGCCCCTCATAGCTCTATTGGCCACAACTCATTTTATGCATGCTTGGGGTTCCAACCATTAGCCCCCATTGATATATATCTTCTTGCTTCATTTTCACCGATAGATTCCTCGCACACTTAGACCAAGGTAGATCATGCAACCAGTTCTGTTAAACAGATCCAACACCTCCACCAACATGTTCATGACATCCTTCCATAAATCAAGCAAAAGCATGACAATTACTTTAGTAAGGCAAGCAACTCACCACGATTCAGATTTAGAAAAAGTTTCTCCATATCCCGAGGGAACTTGATGCAATATGGACGATTGATTCCTAAGGGTGGAGGACTGATACAAGTGGAAATCGATGGCCATACATCTCTTCCACCAAATCACCATGGTAGTTGTTTCTTTTTACCATCAAGAATATACACCCATGGTATTTGGTGGGAAAAAAATATTGATAATAATAAATGGAGAAAATTCATGTGCATAGTTTTGTTTTTTAACCCATGGAAATTCACCCATGATAATTAACCCATGGTATTTTTATAGCCCATGGTATTTGAAAAAACACAACACATAACAATTAAATAATGAAAAGACGTGAACAAATAAC
>SNQJ01S0026235.1:103660-118012 GCA_010110895.2 Picea sitchensis | reverse complement strand
ATTAGAAAAAAATAAAAAAAAAGGTCATTTTCGAAGAAAGGACTTCGAAATTGTGAAGAAGATATTTATTTATCAGTGAAAGTAGTATAAGGAAAATGAATTTTTCTAAAAAGGATTGAAGAAACATTTAAAAATCATTTACTATGGAAGAATATCAAGATAATTCAGAAATACAATCATGAATATTGGAAAGAGAACTAGGACATTATAAAGCGAGCAATAAAAATTTACAGTTTGAAATTGAGAAGGAAAAATATTTTAATGGGTTAACACAGAAAGATAATCGCTACTTCAAAGAGCGTATTCAAGAACTCATTGCACAAAATGAAGAACTAAATATCGAAAGACAAAAAATGGACCAAGACTTACTAGAACGAGATGAAGAAATATTATGATTAAAAAATCATAGTGAAAAACTTCTTACTGAAATTAAGAAGTCAAGGGATACAAAACAACGTGTCCAGGAGTTGGAGCAAGAGAATCAAGATCTCAGGAAGAAATTATCAGGAAATGATGAAGAAGCTTCTCGTTTGAAGAACCTTAATAAAAAATTGCTTGAACAAATTAAAAAGATGAAAAGCCCGAGAATCGAAATATTATAAATAAAGTCAAAAAATCAGAAGATGAAGAAGAACTTTCACGCCTAAAGTTCATAATCAAAATTTACTAACACAAATTAAAAAGTTGAAGCATGATAAAAAGACTTTACAAGAAAATCTAGATCGCAAAACATCATAGTCGATAATGAAACAATGACAGACCCAATCAACCTTACAACTCAAAAGGAGGCAAATCCAACTGATGTAAAGAAGTTTTCAAATGTCGAGGTACAAACAAGCCAACAATATGAAGAAAACTCAATTCCAAAAGTTAATCAAGAAAAAGCTACGAGTATACGAAGTAAAGATCAAGTTGCGAGGATGCCTTATCGACATCCTAATCACAAAAATCGATACTTCACCCAAGCAATGTATCAACAGAAGAAAATAACCGCTATGTTGAAGAATATTACTTCCACTACAAGTGTGGTTCAAAATAGAAGCTATCAGAGGAGTAGAAATGTATCAAGTTCTTTCCAAGAACCTTATAAAAACTCAAATCCGCAGAAGATCGAATTAGGATGGGCAGACTCCTTTACAATTCGACAGTTTTGCTCAACGCTTAGAAGATCCCATCGTCTCAGGTCCTCAACGATTACTTACTCAATAATAAAGAAGCATGAGACAATAATTACAAGCTAGAGAAAGAGATAAGTCTTCCAGAAAATATGCTTTGAGGACACATACTTTTTAAGGGGAAGGCAATGTTATGAACATAAATATACATATAAATAGATATTCATAACATAATAACTAATTAATAAATAATAATTATTAATAATGAAAGGGAATTTCTCTAAGGACATGACTATTGGTCAAGGTCACCCTGCATGGGTATATAAATGATCCCTCATTCTCAATTGTAATAATCTTATCTTATCTTATCTATCCATATTTTATATATTATTTACAGTCCTACATGGATTATTTTGTTATATTCCAAGTATTTTGGATAATTCTTGTGTGAGCGAACTTTGTTCATCTCAGCATGCCATCCCCGGAAGGAGCCAATGTTAGTATCGAGAGCTACATTTTCAAACTTTCAAAGGAACACTGCATAAAACTATACTTTTATGCATCATAAGCTAGTTTTCCTATAAATCTTTGGTCTCTTTGAGACAAGGTTTTCATCATTTCGAGCATTGCTTATGGGTAAATGCAGTTTTTGGCAAATTAAAATTTGTCTCATTTTGGATTCTCTGGTCAAGTTGTTGCTCTCGCATTTCTCTTACATGCTTTTTGTTCATTTCGGCAAAAGGTCAGTTTGTCTTCATGTTAATTTCAACAAAAATATTGGCCCTGTTATCCCCCACTTTTAGGGATAACTAGGAGATCATGTCTCGAGGCCCACAGGTCCTAGACATGGAGTACCGAGAGCTAGATCGAATTGAGCATGGCCCTGGAGGGCTCATCTTTTCTCCCTTTCAACTCCTCCACTTTTTCACCAGCAACAACATCCATCACCTTCGGCTTGGTCCTATATCAAAGATGGTTCTTGCTCCATGAAGTAATGAGTCCAGGTATCATGGTATGTGTCACTCTGATCCTCAAAACCTTTGAATATGTGCATTTAATTCCTTTTGTTTCTAACAAATGATTGGATCTTATACTTGTCCACTTGACCATATCTAGGGGGAATAACAGGATGCCCTAGTAAGCCCGTGCCCATAGGGTTTGAGTTACCATTGAGGGGATTTATGAAAAAGTCATTGTTTGTTCCCGTCATATTACCACTTTT
This sequence comes from Picea sitchensis, assembly GCA_010110895.2. Lineage (NCBI taxonomy): Eukaryota > Viridiplantae > Streptophyta > Pinopsida > Pinales > Pinaceae > Picea > Picea sitchensis. The sequence goes on along the minus strand of SNQJ01S0026235.1, from coordinate 115,675 downwards.
TCATCTTGCTTCCCGCTCATCCATCCCATTACATTTGTCCGTGAATTGGGTTGGCCAATCATTTAAGGGTTGCACCTTGCCTTGTGGGAAGAAGGGGCTAAAGGCCCAGAAGGTAAAAGCAAGCTGGAAAAAGATAAAAGCCTAAAACTAAAACCTCGAGATGCTTCGCCAAGGCATCCCAGAGAAGCAATAAAAATATTCTCAGCAAGAAACAAGAGGGACCCATAAAAATAATAAAACAAGACCTAGTCAGAGGATAGGGGGTCTCATCACGAACCAACCTATTAAGTCCATGGGTATGTAACGATATGATACTACTAGCAACTGGTTACCACGCCAGGGTAGTGGCTCTTGGCTGCATGGCCAAGAGAAAGGGGGTCTCATCACAAGCCAACCTTCTCATTTCCGTGAACGTGCTCGTGGGTAACATTGCCACCACTGGTCACCATGCGAGGGCAGTGTCCCCTGATTAGCTTCTTGAAGAAAAAACAATAAAGAATAAAGAATAAAAGGCATGAATGCACTTGGAAACATTTGCATCTAGGACAGGTGCAACTCACCTTCTACAAAGGAACCCACAGGTAAGCCTTGCATTCCCCTGCTTTCACTGCACCCACAAGGGGCATCCCTTTTCCACCTTACCCATTTACATGACTTGGATGTAATCTCTTCTGGAAATATCCCTTTTCCAGTGGACACTAGCCCAATAGGACACCCTGTCACTTCCCACAAACTTGTATTGCAGATTTGTATAATGTCTTTGAGCACTTGATTGGGGTAAATGGGGTTTTATGCACATGTTTAATAATATTGATGATGAGATGTGATTGACATTGCTATTATCCCTGTGACTTATGAGCCCATGGAGGGCGTAGCTGTTGATTTACAGGATCATGCTCAATGGACAAGTACCACATTTGACAGGTACACATCAGGAGATGATTAGTTCAGACCTCCATGGGGATGAAGATCCCACCAGATGGATGTTGGGACCCCAATAGGGTCAGAGACAAGACAAAGGGGTTTTCACCAGAGAAGAGGAGGATGTTCCACATAGGCAGCCTGGCAGAGCCTTACCTAGGGGGGCAGGGTTGTGCCCTATTCATTGGAACATTGGCCTTGTAAGGCCCAGGACATCACCCAGGAGGGTCATGACGTCATCCAACTTCACGGACGTTTTGGGAGACATTCATGGAAGTTTGGCACGAGTGGCAGGTTGGAGAAGCCCAAGGAGGGATAACGTTTTTCTCCAGGAGGCTGCATTTTCCCTAGAAAGGGATAACGTCACCCTAGAAGGGGCATGGCGTCTTTCTTTTTCTTGATTAGGGTTTAATTTATGACAATTTAATATAAAACAATATTATTGTGTATTTTGGCCTTGTCGACCTTTTGATGACCTAAATTTTAATAAAGGTCATTGGTATGCTATATATTGAGGGTTTTTACCTTAATATTTTCGTCATCTTTCACTCACTCATTAGTGAGGTCTGAAATTTGTGCCCTATTCTAGGGTTTTGGCTGAAATTGTGAGGCGCACTTGTTGAAGGAAGACTTTTTTGGACTATTTTGGCATTTCTTCTTGGTGGAAGGTTTACAACTAGGGTTTGGCTACTTGAATGAATGGTGATCCAGATTATAGGCGAGAGCAGAAATGAATACAGTTAATGCCGATTGCTTAACACAAAAATATGGAGATACAATTAAAATGGTTTTCCTATTCGTAATGAAATAGTGACTGTAAAATCACGGTGGAAACAAACACGCTAGAATGGTGGCCTGACTTATCTACGAGAGAATGTGGCCAGCTCATTTGTAAGAAGATGAATTACAATGAGACTCGAAGGCCTTTTACAATAAGCAGAAATGCCAAAGTCCTGGGCGGCCAAAACCTAACAGGAGATGAAATACTTAAGAGTCATGTGGGCCCGTTTGGGTAAGTTGGTACATCAACTTCCGAATTATTAACATACGATCTCCGTTTTGGGCATATAATACCTCATTAGAAGATCTATCAGGGACTGGCTTGTTCGACAAAATTTCATGATGAAATTTTCGTTTTCAGCACATACCCAAAAGCATCCGTTTGAGACCTCAAAGCATCGGAAGTTCGAAAAGCATCGTTTAGGGCCTCAAAACGGCTCCAGAAGTTCAGGACCCGAAAAACTGCTAAAAATAGTAAATTGCCAAAAATGTCAGAAAACTGTTTTGAGCCAGTTGGAAAGGTGGGTGGCCACCGATATCCATCTGGATCAAATGGTTTATGTAAGTGAATTTCTACAACTCTTCTTGATTGAATGGTTATAGTATTATTTAATTGCATTTGTTATTATAATTTGTTGCATTAAAACCCTAGGTGACAAGCACATACTAAGGTCCTTGTCTCATGTCCCTACCAAGTTAAGAGCTATTTTGATTTGCTGAAGTAAGATAGAGCCTTGCCATAGCAACACTCTATCTCTACTCTTCTAGCTAGCCTTTTTTTCCTTATCATTGAGCTAAGAAGGAGGAAAACGTATCAAGGCCTAGGGTTTCTACACCTTGATGAACCGTTTTCCCCTGGGATTTGTTTGATGAAGCCTTGCCTTAGAAACAATTCACCTTCTAACTCTCTTGTATTTATCCCTATGAACTCTTTCTCAAGATAGCCGATTTCATTTTTCCAATAAGCTAAAGAAGGAGGAGAAAACACTAAGGCCTAGGGTTTCTACACCTTAGTGAGCCTTTCTCCCCTAGGGTTTCATTGTTGAGGCCTTGCTATAGCAACACCTCAACATTTAACCCTCTCATCTTAGGCTTTATTATCATCATTTAGTCCTTCAACCTTTGCAACCTCTTTTGACTCCATATGCCCTAGCAAAGCATTGATCTAAGACCTTTTGTATTGATTACTTTGATCACAAACAACTTCTAAACATTCTTGAACAACCACTAACCCTAGCCTAGACTAATCTTACTAACCCTATTGCTACCGTCACTTTTTTATGCTATAAATACCTCTATGCAACATTTGTTTTACCTTTAAAGCAATTGAATGATTGGTTAAGGCATTGTTTCTAAAGTGTTGATATTGTTACATTGAATGCCAAAGTTTCTTTAGCATTTATTGCGAAGTGATATTGTAATCATTGCTATTGTGTAAACATTGATTTACTTCATCAATATTATTGCTCAATTGTTTATTATCAGAAAGTCATTGATTATATGAAGTACTAACAAACGAGTAAGATTGCACATGTATAGTTTCTTTGTTGCTTTGTCTAAGGTAGTTACACTTATGGTTACTCTTATCTTTATTGGCTATTAAGCCAAACTTTCTAATCGGTGGTGACTTGTGAGGGGGGGATATTTTACTTATCCATAAGCCTCTTTCCTTCTCAAAACCCCAGGTCACCGGGGACGTCTCCCCTGCGCTTTACCTCCCTAAACAGAAAGAACCTTCCCATTGAGGTGACAGTGGTGGGATTGGTTCAGTTACACCAGTTTGACCTCCCTTCATCTGTTTATTATATTAACTACAAACTGTGCGATAACATTTTGGCGCCGCTACTGGGGAACACTGAGTCAATTCTCCTCAAGACGACACTTTTCGGTAAGCCTTGCCTCAAGAGTATTTATCTTACAAGCTTACCTGATGACTCCACTTAGGGTGTTTTCCCCGATCCTTTGATAATTTCAAACAAATTATTTGGCGACTCCACAAACCAAAAATGACAACCTGTAGTGGGCGTTAGCACATACCTCAACCTACTACTGTGGCCTCTACAAATCCTGTCATCCCCGTGAGTTCTCCCAAATGGTCTCACAAAGAAATCTTTGGCTCTTTGGACTTAGCTAACACCCCAGGGGGATTGCATGATCTAGCTAATAAGGTTAACTTCTGGATACTTAGGTTTTCAGGAGAAAAGGGATCCTACGGTAAATCTCATTGGACCAAGTTTTGTGAAGGGTTTCAGTTTCACCAATCAGGACAAGAACACCTTGATGTATTTACAAGGCTATTTGTGAGCTCACTCACCGGAAGTGCCAGAGACTGGATTAAAAACCTCCCAAAGGGGAGCATCAAAACCCTTGAAGATATTGAACAAACCTTTAACAACAATTGGTGTGAAAAGGAAATCATGGATTCCCTTTACTCTCAATTCCTTGAAGACTGAAAACAAACATACGAAGACGTTAGGGGATTCAATGATAGGTTCAATAATCCCATTCACAAACTTGAGCCCAATTTCCTACCCAAGAGCATGATTCTCCAATGTTACCTCGACTCTTTTGAAGGGACTTTACAACTCACCCTTAAGAATCATTTCCCTGCAAACCTAGAAGAATCCCAAGACGCTGCTTGCCAACTTGAAGAGAATCTCAAGTTTAGTAGCCTCACCCATTAGGTCAACCTTTTTAACATTGATGACATCTGGGAAGTAAATAAGGGAAGCATGGAAGGGCCAAAGCATGACCTCCTAGAGACTCTAGAGTTTGAAAACAATAGGAAATTGAGCACAGGTTTATGAAACATGAAATATGCCTTAAGTTTTTCAAGACAACATGAACCATCCAAAGGTTTAAGTATGGCTACTCATGAAGAACCTAATTTTGAAGATTCCATATTCACCTTGACCACACCAAGTCAAATCCAAGAAAGTCAAGATATGAGTGAGCTTGGATTTGAATACTTTGGCCAAACAAATGAGGACTCATGAATGAAGTCTGGAGAGCCCCGAGTGCATACTAGCAATCAAACCCAACATTTCCCAAAACCTGCCAATAATAGCACCAACCTGAACACTTGTATGGCCTGTGTCTTGCAAAGGCTTAAAGGTATTTGTGAAATGTTGAAAATTCCTTCTCTAAGAAAGAAAACCCCATATGACTAACTATCGTTCGAAGGAGCTTCCACACTATTACAAATTGATGACTTTGAGCAAAATGAGCAAACACCCTTTTCCTCACTAACACATGATCATGGGCCTAGTGACTATAACTCTGTAGATCCATGCTTATTCCAAGGTTGGCCCACTCTTCCCTTGACAGAAGAAGATAATATTACTGGGATAACATGGACTAAGGGAAGGGGCAACCAAAGTATTTCTAGCAGCCACGAGAAAAGTATTGCACTAGGTGATGATGAGGTGTTACTTTTGCAATAAACGTGCATAAGTGATAGTGCCTTGATGGAACCCCGCCACATCCTTCTGGGATAAGAAAGAGATGCAAATTGGGGTGATTGTCCTGATGATGCCTCTGACATATCTGAAGACTGGGATGTTTATTGTTCTACACAAGGAGATGACTATTTGAGACAGAGAGGAGTTGGTTTCATCAAATGGGAAGAAGATGTTTTTGGGACTAACAAAGCCCATGAAAAAATAAACAACGTAGGCCATGTTATAGAAGGACCCTGGATTTGCCTCAACATCACTCTTGAAGAACATCGAGAAAGCACGAAAGAGGCAGCCAGGAAGGCTAGAATGGAAATAATAAACAACTTGGACCCAGAATCAAAGGAGAAGTTGGCGAAACAAGAATTTCAGGTATATAGACAAAAGAAGCTAAACCAACCTACCCTTACCATTCCTACAATAACTCAAACAAAGCCTTCACCCTAGAACATTCTTCCTCCTAAAACCGAAAGGGTGGACTTGAACTTTGAATTCGAAGGGGCACTATCCAAGATGCACGTGACCATCCATCTAAGAGAAGTCATTAAGGTACCATATGTTAAAGAAATATTTGATCATTTCTTCAAAGGATCAGATGGACCTATGGACCCTCCTATTATGTTACAAGATGATCACTTTATGGTCTAGTATGATGAACACCCGCCCTTTTTCATGACCTTGCTAATGAATAATAAGAGCCTCAAAAATTGCATGTTGGATTCAGGGGCCGGTGCTAACATGATGTCTCTCAAGTTCATGCAACAATTGGGCCTGAAAGTCACATGACCCTATAGAAATGTGTGTGGCTTCGAGTCTAAATCCATACCCACAGATGGGGTAATTGAAAATGTGGAAGTTTTCCTTAAAGAATACCCTGAGAAAGTAATCCACATTGACATAGTGATAGTAGACGTCCCAGATGTGTGGGGGATGTTGTTGTATAGAAAATTTTCCTCAATGTTGGGTGGTACCCTTGAGATGGACCTCACTTATGTGAATATACCTTTGAAAAATGGAACAATAGGCCGTCTCCCAAATGTGTCGGTGACCAAAACCCATGTGCAAGAAACTAGTTACCCCGTGAACAATGACAAAGCACATGAGCAAATCATGGAAAGTCTTCCTGAGTTTTCTCCAAAAGATATGCCTTTTGCAACAGAGGAAGACTTCGATCAGATTCAATGGCCCAAGAAAGAGGAATATCAACAAATCCTAGAAAAATATAAATACAAGGAAGTTGGGACCGTGAAGTTACTAGAAACAGGAGGAAGTGACATACTGATTCATCCTTCCCAGTAGGAAGTCTTTACAACAAAATCCCACCCTCCCCCCTCAGCACAATACACCAGGGTTTTTCAGGGAAAAACCAAATACAAGATCAGAGAGTACAAGGAAGGGGACGTAGTATGGATATGGGATACCAGCAAAGGGAATCCTACTAATTTCAAAGGAAGTAGTCAGTTTTGGCTTGGACCTTTCAAAGTTGGAAGAAAATCAGTTGACGACTCTTACTACTTGTCCACTTTGGAAGGAATAAGGTGCCCATTACCAGTTAGCGAGTGCCTCCTCAAACCCCATCAAGGTGGGGGGAATTGAATTCACAGGTAAGTACAGGTAAGTAGGTAGGCATTTTGAATTCATTGTATATACCATTGCATTGCATGCTAGAGTAGTTTGCTTTCTCACTTGTACATATGATTGCTTTTATTTCAATTATATATATGTGTGTGTGTGTGTGTGTGTGTGTGTGTGTGTGTGGACTGGGGTGATATCACCACCCCAAATGATTACTAATAGTTTCTATTTGAGATCAATCAGGTTACAGGTTATGCCAGAGATGTTGAGGTTCTCATGTGCTCTACGGTGAACACATGTCTCCGAGTTGGAACCAGATGTTATCCCCCACTTTTAGGGATAAATAGGAGATCATGTCTCGAGGCCCACAAATCCTAGACATGGAGTACCGAGAGCCAGATCAACTTGAGCATGGCCCTGGAGGGCCCATATTTTCTCCCTTTCAGCGCCTCCACTTTGTTAGCAACAACAACATCCATCACCTTCGGCTTGGTCCTGTATCAGAGATGGTTCTTGCTCCATGAGGTAATGAGTCTGGGTATCATGGTATGTGTCACTCTAATCCTCAAAATCTTTGAATATGTGCATTAATTTCCTTTTGTTTCTAACAAATGCTTGGATCTTATACTTGTCCACTTGACCATGTCTGGGGGGAATGACAAGATGCCCTAGTAAGCCTGTGCCCATAGGTTTTGAGTTGCCACAGGGGGATTTATGAAAATTCATCATCCGTTCCCATCATATTACCACTTTTTTATCTTGCTTCTCGCTCATCCATCCCATTACATTTGTCCGGGCATTGGGTTGGCCAATCATTTAAGGGTTTCACCTTGCCTTGTGGGAAGAAGGGGCTAAAGGCCCAAAAGGTAAAATCAAGATGGAAAAAGATAAAAGCCTAAAAATAAAACCTCGTGATGCTTCACCCAGGGATCCCCGAGAAAGTAGTAAAAATCTTCTCAACAAGAAACAAGAGGGACCCATAAAAACAATAAAACAAGACCTAGTCAGAGGATAGGGGGTCTCATCACAAGCCAACCTATTAGGTCCATGGGTACCTAACAGTATGATACTACGTTACCACACCAGTGTAGTAGCTCTTAGCTGCATGGCCAAGAGAAAGGGGGTCTCATCATGAGCCAACCTTCTCATTTCCATGAAAGTGCTTGTGAGTAACATTGCCACCACTGGTCACCATGCTAGGGCAGTGTCCCCTGATTAGCTTCTTGAAGAAAAAATAAAAAGAATAAAGAATAAAAGGCATGAATGGGCTTGGAAACATTTTCTTCTAGGATAGGTGAAACTCGCCTTCTACAAAGGCACCCACAGGTAAGCCCTACATTTCCTTGCTTTCATTGCACCCCTTGTCAGGACATCCCTTATCCACCTCACCCATTTACATGACTTGTGTTAGCGATTATTTTTGTCTTAGGCACAAAAGCACCCAGGTCTGCAGAATGAACGGGAAACACCCAAGCACAACAACAGAAGGATCTCCTTTCCGATTACGAGTCAAGCGAGCGGGCAAGGTTTTGCTGTCGGCAGCTGAGATCCATCCACGAAGCAGATCAATGGTCATCGGGATCTCAGGGCTACCAAGTTACCCGACATATAGCACCAGAGAAAGCTCCTATATTTCAAGGTTGAGTCTGGGTCATCTGATCCAGTGACGCGTGGCACAGGATCCAGTCACATCAGCATATCGACATTTGCAAGTTCGAGGGGTAAAGTTCCTCGTCTCTTCACCTTTCGAAACCCCGAACCCAGAAATGTTGATAAGCGCCCTTCAAATCCTGGCCCACGGTCCTAGCGCCAGGTCACATCAAGCGAGCCTGAGAATGAGCACGACCCCTGTTAAGCAAAGAGTGCTACCTCGGTCGTTCATCTTAAGGACACGCGGCATGCATCCGTGCCATGTCGACATTCGAGAAGTTGGGGGGTAAGCGCTCCTCGTCACTTCACCTTTCGAAACCCTAAGCCCCGAAATGCCGATAGCGCCCAGGATCGGGCCCGCGGTTTTTGCATCTGGCCGTAAAGGAACAGGTCTAGAGGAGGGGTGATTATGTTTATCGTTTGACCACTCGGGTCCCAAAGCTCTGAGAAAAGTCCCAACCGTTCATCCTGAAGGAACGTGTGGCGACCGTTAGACCTTCTCGGCATTTCGCCCATCGCGATTTCGAAGGGAGGGGACCTGCTCTATCTCATCCGCGAACCCTGAAACGCCGAAAGCACTCTGGAAGATAGGTGCAGGGTCACAGCTTGTCGTCACTCGAGAAAGCAGAAAGGGCTATACACAAAAGGGGCCAGAAGCGCCGAGCTGAATCTCAGAATGGAGGCATTGTGACTCTCTAGATGCCATTTCGACGTGAGCTAAATCCCAGTACCTGCTAGAGATGAATGAAGAAGAGAGAGGGTGGTTGAAACCTCACCTCGTTCATTTATTGCAAAGTATGGATGTCCCGACTGAAGGTCCACCCGAGGTGGTCTTCTGTACTGATTCTTTCCATGGAAACCATGCCAAGTCCTTGACTCACTAGGGAAGCCTGCACATGCTAATTCAACATTCAAAGGTTCAGCTACCCCCTCGAGCGAGCCATGCCGAATTAAGGTGGCGTCCGACAGAAGAGTGCATACCAGATTTGATTGAGAAGACTCCTCATCCAGGAAGTCTAGTAGGCCTCTATTGGGCAAATGTTTGGGAGTATATATGTTTAGTTTTGATGTTTTTCAAAGGATCGATGGTAGAGCGGAGCTCCCGATTGTAAAGTTTTAGCACATACTCTAGTTCTCTGGTTATGCACCTGTATATGAGATTTCTTGCTTTATGATAGACAATATTTCTTACTTCGTCTTATTTTCGTCTCATGCTAAGAGAGTTCGTGAACGAATGATTCGTGCGGATCATTGCAATTATGTCATGATAAAGGATTTATTTATGCATTATTGTATTCTCTGGATTTCTGTGTTTGAGCGCAAGAAGATCTTGTGTTTGGATGCCTTCCTCTACAGTTTGTAGAACCCTGATGTTTACTACATACCTTCACATCTCCCTGATATAAGTCTTCCCCCTACTCACCGTTACTACAGCTCACTGTCTGAAGTCCATGCAAGACCTCACCCGCCCATGCATTCTTGGCCTAGTTTCGGAGTTAGAACCACATCGTCTGAGTTCACTTCCATTCGATCACTCCTTTTTATACCCATTACAAACAATCATGACATAAAACTGATGGGCGTCGGGCTCTACTCCTGCAAGAAATCCAGGAGTGACTTCCATCTCCAACATTTCTGGCGCCGTTGCCGGGGACGAAGTTGAAAATTTTTCCCGGGATTGAACGACATTGAGCCTCTGATCCTAAAGGTGCATCAGGCACCAGAGCCTTTGAAGATTGCTACTGTGCACCCTGGCGACTCCATTGTGACGACTTCGTTGGGGAGGACCTGCTCTATTAATTGTGGCTTACAGAGGTAGACACACACGGGCTCATCCACAACTGCCTCTAGCTACACCTAAAACTGACCCGGAGGTGGTCCTCCGAAAAGGAAAGGCCCCTGAAGAAGAAGCTTCCACCGTCGAAACAGGTAATCCGCCATCTCCTTCTGTGAGAAATCCATTCTCTCCTCCTCAGTTTCTTAATAGACCTCCTTCGGAGGTTTCCCGTTTCCTAAATTTCGGGAGTGTTCATGCTGAGTTTTCTCCTCCTGGTCTAGGATTGGAGGGAGAAATCCTTGTCACTCCCCTCTCCTCTGAAGCTGCACCCTGGCGTAGACCCAAGACTACAAAAGATTTCCCCACTCCTGCAGGAAGAGGAACACCTGCTGACTTGAGCTCGTTAGCCTTCTCCTTAAATCCCCTCTTGTTTCCCACCCCACTTTGGGACTCATTCCCAGTAGCCCCTTCGTGAACTCCTTCTCCTCCGAGTTCTCCTCCACCTAATAGTCCTATGGCTAGTGCTAATCCTCCTATGAATAGAATGGATTCCATAGTCACTGCCAGATATGCTCCTTTAGTTCTACCCCATCCTATGAATCCTCTCCCTGCTGGAGATTACTTGAAGTACATGCCCAAGTTCACCGGAGAAGGAGATGTAACTGCGGAAGAGCACCTGGTTGCTTTCTACAGTTACGCAGACAACCTCAACAATGAAAATGAAGATGTCTGGATGAGAGTATTTGTCCAGAGCCTGGACGACGAGGTGAGGAAATGGTTCAGAGGATTGGCCCCTGGATCTATTGCTGGGATCGAGGCCCTTGATGGTGTTTTCCTGAGGCAGTGGGGCGATAGAAAGGATTTCATGTATTACATGACAGAGTTTGGGTCTTTGAAGAAAATGGAAGGAGAATATGTCTCTGACTTCTCCAAAAGATTTAATAAGATGTATAATAAAATTCCTGCCGAAATAAAGCCTTCAGAAGCCTTGGCCAAGATTTCTTATGCTAGTGCGTTTGGCCCTGATTTCTGTCTGCTATTGAGAGAAAGAAGAGCCACCTCCTTAGCTCAAATGCAAGATGCGGCCATAGAGGTGGAATCCAATGTGTTAGCAGTTGACAGACTGAGGAACAAGGCCGATGCAGATTGAAGAAAGGGAAGGTCAGAAACCTCAACTTCCGGATCATTTGTGCCCCACCCTCAAGTGGATGAACTGACCAAGATGGTGAAGTATCTATCTGCAGATATGGAGAGAATGAAATTCGAGGGGAGGCAAGCATACAAGGGCCCTCTCAATGCCAAAAACAAGGGAGGTTTCAGGAGGCCAAACAATTTTAATCCCACGAATGTGCAAAGAGAGAAGGGAAGAGACAGAGAAGACCAAAAGATTCAGACCCCTTTTCAAAACAATTTTGTGGCCAAGGGGGAAGAAGGAGAAACATACGAGCTTGATCCTGAAATCCATTGCTTCGGAGACACTCCTCATTTTCCTCATCTCACTCAATCAGCATACGAGGAGTCTCTCATGGATAGTCAGCTAAATGAACTGAGAAAGGGAGACAAGGCTAGTGGCAACCAAGGCAGATATGATCTGAGGTCTAGGAAAAAGACAGTAGCACCTGAGGTTCCTGAGCGGTCCATTAGAACAGAGAAGCTTGCTGATAAAGTAGCAGACAGTCACAGAGGTAAGAAGACCCGACCCCTCTCTCCCATTATCCAGAGTCATGCTCCCAAAATAAGAGAAATCCCAAAGCTCTCATCTTCTTTTAATTTCGAGCATGAAATTCAAAAAATCAGAATCCATGTGCCCCTGACAGAATTGATTAAACATGAAGGGTTCAAAAAACGCTTCTCTGA
>SNQJ01S0026235.1:81232-103444 GCA_010110895.2 Picea sitchensis | reverse complement strand
CAGATGGACCTCACATATGCTACTATCCCAGTGTTCGGAGGAGAACATAGGAGGCTATATAGGGAAGCCCAATTGGCCTATATAATCAGTGATGAAGCCAATCCTACCAATCATCCCATTTTCGCCTTGGACACTGATTTAGGTTCCAGTTTACTGCAACTCACTCATGCTCCTGAGCCTCCTCTTGAACTCAGAAAGCATCCCACTTCTCCTCGTGAACTTCCTCCTTCCATCACCCCTGTTTGGAAAGTGTTTTTTGATGGAGCCTGTTCCAGGGAAGGCGCTGGCGCTGGGGTGTTTTTTGTGTCGCCTGCCCAGGAAACCGTATCTCTGTCATACAAATTAAAATTTGAAACCACCAACAATGTGGCAGAGTATGAAGCCCTTGTTCTAGGATTAAGAGCTGCAAGGGAAATAAGAATTCAGGAGATAGCAGTGTTCGGAGATGCAGAGTTGGTGGTTCAACAGATCAAAAGCGCTTATCAGGCTAAGCACCCTCGACTCAGAAATTACAGGAATGAAGCATGGGACCTAATTGACAATTTCTTCTCAGCTTTCAATATCTCTTTTATTCCAAGGGAGGATAATGCTGTGGCCGATTCTTTAGCTGTCTCAGCCAACTTGCTCAAAGTTTCTCTACCGTCCATAGTCAACTCTGATGTTGAAATAAAATATAGGCCCTCTGTACCGGATAATGTCAAGCATTGGAAGGTATTCGAAGATGACCAGGAAATTGAAATATTTCTCTGATCCGTTGATGAATTTTCTACGTTGCACATCGATCAGGATCCTGACATAGAAGGTGACCCTCACCCTGAGGTGTTTTTAAATAAAATTGCTAACCACCAAATTATTCAGCTACCTAGCAATCACATTCCGAGGGGACTAGTCCCGTTGGAAAGATTGTTTGATGGGAATGATGTGGCATTAAAGGGTAGAGTTTCGGATGAAGATGATGATACAACTGAGTGCAACATCGACACACCGGAGGAGCCCAAGTTTGTCAAGCTGTCAAGCAGTTTGACCACAGAGCAGAGGGCCGAATATACCGAGTTGCTGAAAGAATTTGCTAACGTGTTTGCATGGACCTACGAAGACCTCAAAACATATGATACATCCGTCATTGAACACAAGATCCCACTAAAGGAAGAGGCTAAGCCATTCAGGAAGAAGCTAAGACAGATAAACCCCATGTTGCTGCCTGGCATGGAGAAAGAAGTGAAGAAGTTGTTAGAGGCCCAAATCATTGTCCCCTTGAGATATTCCGAATGGGTAGCCAATTTGGTTCCCGTAAGAAAGAAAAGTGGAGAAATCAGGCTTTGTGTCGACTTCAGGAACCTGAACAGGAGCTCAAAGAAAGACAATTATCCCCTGCCCAACATGGAGCACATATTGCAAAGGGTAACCGGTGCATCTAGGATTTCCATGATCGACGGTTTTTCTGGCTATAATCAGATATCGGTCATGCCTGAGGACAGAGAGAAGACAACCTTCACCACTCCTTGGGGCACATTCATGTATGCCAAAATGCCATTTGGGCTAATGAATGCAGGAGCAACATTTCAGCGAGCCATGGATATAGCCTTCATCGGAGAAAAAGACCAGTTTGTAGTGATCTACCTAGATGACATCACGGTCTTCTCCAGGTCTGATAAGGAGCACCGCTGCCACTTAAGGAGAGTTTTCTCGAAGTGCTGGAGATTTGGTCTTTCCCTAAATCCCAAGAGGTCCCTGTTTGCTATGAAGGAGGGGAAGTTATTAGGCCATATAGTATCAACAGAGGGAGTGAATATTGATCCTAGTAGGGTAGAAGCAATTCAGACCCTGCCACTTCCCAGATCTAAGAAAGAGGTTCAAGCCTTTTTGGGAAAAATTAATTTTCTAAGGATGTTTGTCTCAAATTTTGCTGAGCTAGTGAAGCATATCACGACCATGCTCAGGAAGGGAAACGAAGTGAAATGGACCGCTGAGCCCAGGGCATATTTTGACCAAATAAAAAGGGCACTAACTGAGGCACCCGCGCTGATTGGTCCAGATTATTCCAAGCCGTTCCTAGTTTTTTCTTTTGATTCTTTCGATACGGTAGCAGCGGTGTTATTGCAGAAAAATGAGGAAGGGCGAGAGCAGCCCATTGCCTTATTTAGCAGGGCGTTAAGAGACGCAGAGAGAAGGTATGAAATCATGGAGAAACAGGCCTATGCCTTAGTGAAATCTCTCAAATCTTTCAGAGTTTACGTCTTGCATTCAAAGGTAACTGCATATGTCCCTTCAACTTCTGTGAAGGACATCCTTGTGCAGCCCGACGTAGATGGGAGAAGAGGCAGATGGATCGCTAAAATCCTAGGATTTGACTTAGAGATAAATCCCACCAAGTTGGTTAAGGGGAAAGGTTTAGCCAAGTTACTGGCTGAATCCAACTGCGAAGCCTTAGGAGTTAGTTTCATCAACACTCACTCAGGAACTCAGCAAGCTGAGCTGCCCAGCCAATGCTCTCAAGATGGCTTACTGCTGGCAAACTGCGCCTGGTATCGTGACATCCTATACTTCCTGCAGGAGTTAAATCCCCCTGATGGAATGGGTAAAAGCAAAGCAAGAGCTTTAAAGCTCAAGGCGGTCAGATATTGCCTCATTGACAAAATCTTGTACTGGAAAGACCCTCTAGGGGTATTTTTGAGATGCCTGGACCCGCAAGAGGCCCAGAAAGTTATGTTTGATTTTCACAGCGACCTTTGCGGAGGTCATCAATTCTGGAAGACCACAACTCATAAGATACTCCGAGCTGGGTATTACTGGCCCACTTTATTCCCGGATGTCTGCCGAGAAATCAGAGCTTGCATCAAGTGCCAAAGGTTCTCAGGAAAGCAACCGCTCAAACTGCTACAATTGAAACCTATAGTATCTTCAACACCTTTTCAGTAGTGGGGGTTGGACTTCATTGGAGAAATTCATCCTCCCTCAAGTGGTCAGCACCGATGGATCCTGACTGCAACGGATTATTTCACCAAGTGGATAGAAGCTGTCCCCACCAGAAGCGTATCACACAAAGTAATTATCAGCTTCCTGGAGGATATCATAGCCAGATTTGGCTGTCCTAGCAGGATCGTCACCGATAATGATGCTTCTTTCAAGTCTGAGACTCTAATTAAGTTCTGCAAGTAGTTCCAGATCTCACTAATTCCCTCCATCCCCTACTATCCCCAGGGCAATGGTTTAGCAGAGTCCTCCAACAAAAGCCTAATAAGGATCATCAAAAGACTGTTGGAAGACAACAAAAGGGCATGGGATTCAAAGTTGAAGTTTTCTCTGTGGACTGATCGTGTGACAACAAAGAAATCTCTAGGCACTTTGCCTTTTCAGCTAGTCTACAGAGCAGAGGCGGTTTTTCCTACTCAACTCGCCTTACCTGTGGAGAAATTCTTTCAAGACTATGAGGGAGAAATAGATCATATGATCAGGAGGATTCATCAGATATTAGAAGTGCAACAGATCAGAGAGCAGGTGAGGACCGCAGCTCATAATCACTAGGAAAAGATCAAGCAGGCTTTCGACAGGAAGGTCAGGAAGAAAGAGTTCGAGATCGGGGACTTGGTACTTAAGTGGGACGCCCCCAGGCAGGATAAAGGAAAACAAAACAAGTTTGACGATTGGCCCCTTCAAGATCTTTGAGATTTTCTCCAACAACACGTATGGGTTGCAAGATCTGGAGGGTGAGGAGGTTTTCATCAGCCCAGTGAATGGGCATTTTCTGAAGAAATGTTTTATTTGAGCCTCAGACGACTCCCTTGTTTGTAAATATTGTCCTTTAGTTCTTTGTTTATTTTCTTTTTGCGTGTTTTCAGCTTAATAAGTGACTCCATAGCCCAATAGCAAGGCGCTGAAGCTGCAAAAGGAGTTCTTAGAGCATCACAGGGATGACTCTATTCCCCCATGGAGCCTAATGTTAGCGATTATTTTTGTCCTAGGCACAAAAGCACCCAGGTCTGCAGAATGAATGGGAAACACCCAAGCGCAGCAGAAGAAGGATCTCCTTTCCGGTTACGAGTCAAGCGAGCGGGAAAGGTTTTGTTGTCGGCAGCCGAGATCCATCCACGAAGCAGATCAACGATCATCGGGATCTCGGGGCTACCAAGTTACCTGACATATAGCACCAGAGAAAGCTCCTATATTTCAAGGCTGAGTCTGGGTCGTCCGATCCAGTGACGCGTGGTGCAGGATCCAGTCACATCGACATATCAACATTTGGGAGTTCGAGGGGTAAAGTTCCCCGTCTCTTCACCTTTCGAAACCCTGAACCCCGAAATGCCGATAAGCGCCCTTCAAAGCCTGGCCCACTGTCCTAGCGCCAGGTCACATCAAGCGAGCCTGAGAACGAGCGCAGCCCCCTGTTAAGCGAAGAGTGCTACCTCGGTCGTTCATCTTAAGGACACGTGACACACATCTGTGCCATGTCAACATTCGGGAAGTTGGGGGGTAGGCGCTCCTCGTCACTTCACCTTTCGAAACCCCGAACCCTGAAATGCCAATAGCACCCAGGACAGGGCCCGCGGTTTTGGCATCTGGCCGTAAAGGAACAGGTCTGGAGGAGGGGCGCTTATGTTTATCGTTTGACCACTCTAGTCCCAAAGCTCCGAGGAAAGTCCTAGTTGTTCATCCTAAAGGAACGCGTGGCGACCGTTAGACCTTCCCGACATTTCACCCATCGCGATTTCGAAGGGAGGGGACCTGCTCTATCTCATCCGCGAACCCCGAAACATCGAAAGCACTCTGGAAGATAGGTGCAGGGTCACGCCCCGTGGTCACTCGAGAAAGCATAAAGGGTTGTACACAAAAGGGTCCAGAAGCGTCGAGATGAATCTCAGAAGGGAGGCATTGTGACTCTCCAGATGTCGTTTCGACATGAACTAAATCCCAGTACGTGCTAGAGATGAATGAAGAAGAGAGAGGGTGGTTGAAACCTCACCTCGTTCATTTATTACAAAGTATGGATGTCCCGACTGAAGGTCCACCCGAGGCGGTCTTCTGTACTGATTCTTTCCATGGAAACCACACCAAGTCCTTGACTCACCAGGGAAGCCTGCACATGCTAATTCAACATTCAAAGGTTCAACTACCCCCTGGCGCGAGCCATGCTGAATTAAGGTGGCGTCCAACAGAAGAGTGTCGACCAGATTTGATTGAGAAGACTCCTCATCCAGGAAGTCTAGTAGGCCTCTATTGGGCAAATGTTTGGGATTATATATGTTTAGTTTTGATGTTTTTCAAAGGATCGATGGTAGAGCGGAGCTCCCGATTGTAAAGATTTAGCACAGACTCTAGTTCTCTGGTTATGCACCTGTATATGAGATTTCTTGCTTTATGACAGACAGTCTTTCTTACTTCGTCTTATTTTCGTCTCATGCTAAGAGAGTTCGTGAACGAATGATTCGTGCGGATCATTGCAATTATGTCATGATAAAGGATTTATTTATGCATTTTTGTATTCTCTGGTTTTCTGTGTTTGAGCACAAGAAGATCTTGTGTTTGGATGCCTTCCTCTACAGTCTGTAGAACCCTGATGTTTTCTACAGACCTTCACATCTCCCTGATATAAGTTTCCCCCCTACTCACCCTTACTACACCTCACTGTCTGAAGTCCATGCAAGACCTCACCTGCCCATGCATTCTTGGCCTAGTTTCGGAGTTAGAACCACATCGTCCGAGTTCACTTCCATTCGATCACTCCTTTTTATACCCATTACAAAAAATCGTGACATAAAACTGATGGGCGTCGGGCTCTGCTCCTGCAAGCAATCCAGGAGTGACTTCCGTTGCCAACAACTTGGAGGTAATCTCTTCCAGAAACATCCCTTTTCCGGTGGACACTAGCCCAAGAGGATGCCCTATCACTTCCCCCAAACTTGTATTGCAGATTTGTATAATGTCTTTGAGAACTTGACTGGGGTAAAAGGGGTTTTATGCACATGTTTAATAATATTGATGATGAGATGTGATTGACATTGCTATGATACCTGTGACTTATGAGCCCATGGAGGGCGTAGCTGTTGATGTCCAGGATCATGCCCGGCGGACAGGTACCACATTGGATAGGTACACATGGGGGGATTATTAGTTTGAACCTCCATGGGGCTGGAGAGCCCACCAGATGGATGTTGAGACCCCAGCAGGGGGAAGAGACAGGACATAGGGGTTTGCACCAGAGAAGAGGAGGACGTTCCATAGAGGCACCCTAGCAGAGCCTTACCTAGGGGGAGGGGTTGCACCCTCTTCATTAGAACATTGGCCTTGGAAGGCCCAGGACGTCACCTAGGAGGCTCATGATGTCATCCAACCTCATGGACGTTTTGGGAGACAATCATGGAAGTTTGGCACGTGTGACAGGTTGGAGAAGCCCAAGGAGGGCTAACGTTTTGCTCCAGGAGGCTGCATTTTCCCGAGAAAGGGCTAATGTCACCCTAGAAGGGGCATGATGTCTTGCTTTTGCTTGACTAGGGTTTAATTTATGACAATTAAATATAAAACAATATTATTGTGTATTTTGGTCTTGTCAGCCTTTTGATGACCTAAATTTTAATAAAGTTCATTGGTATGCTATATATTGAGGGTTTTTGCCCTCATATTTTCATCATCTTTCACTCACTCATTAGTGAGGTCTGAAATTTGTGCCCTATTCTAGAGTTTTGGCTGAAATTGTGAGGCACACTTGTTGAAGGAAGACTTTTTTGGACTATTTTGGCATTTCTTCTTGGTGGAAGGTTTACAACTAGGGTTTGGCTACTTGAATGAATGGTTTATGTAAGTGAATTTCTACAACTCTTCTTGATTGAATGGTTATAGTATTATTTACTTGCATTTGTTATTATAATTTGCTGCATTAAAACCCTAGGTGACAAGCACATGCTAAGGACCTTGTCTCATGTCCCTACCAAGTTAAGAGCTATTTTGATTTTTTGAATTAAGATAGAGCCTTGCCATAGCAACACTCTATATCTACTCTTCTAGCTAGCCGTTTTTTCCTTATCATTGAGCTAAGAAGGAGGAAAACGCATCAAGGCCTAGGTTTTTTACACCTTGATGAGTCGTTTTCCCCTAGGGTTTGTTTGATGAAGCCTTGCCTTAGCAACACTTCACCTTCTAACTCTCTTGTCTTTATCCCTATGAACTCTTGCTCAAGCTAGCCAATTTCATTTTTCCAATAAGCTAAAGAAGGAGGAGAAAGCACTAAGGCCTAGGGTTTCTACACCTTAGTGAGCCTTTCTCCCCTAGGGTTTCATTGTTGAGGCCTTGCTATAGCAACACCTCAACATTTAACCCTCTCGTCTTAGGCTTTATCATTATCATTTAGTCCTTCAACCTTTGCAACCTTTTTTGAATCCATATGCCCTAGCAACGCACTGATCTAAGACCTTTTGCATTGAGTACTTTGATCACAAACAACTTCTAAACATTCTTGAACAACCACTAACTAGCCTATACTAATATTACTAACCCTATTGTTGTCATCACTTTTTTATGCTATAAACACCTCTATGCAACATTTGTTTTATCTTTAAATCAATTGAATGATTGGTTAAGACATTGTTTCCAAAGTGTTGATATTGTTACATTGAATGCCAAAGTTTCTTTAACATTTATTGCGAAGTGATATTGTAATCATTGCTATTGTGTAAACATTGATTTACTTTGTCAATATTATTGCTCAATTGTTTATTATCAAAAAGTAACATTCTTGAACAACCACTAACCCTAGCCTATACTAAAATTACTAACCCTATTGTTGTCGTCACTTTTTTATGCTATAAACACCTCTATGCAACATTTGTTTTATCTTTAAATCAATTGAATGATTGGTTAAGGCATTGTTTCCAAAGTGTTGATATTGTTACATTGAATGCCAAAGTTTCTTTAACATTTATTGCGAAGTGATATTGTAATCATTGCTATTGTGTAAACATTGATTTACTTTGTCAATATTATTGCTCAATTGTTTATTATCAAAAAGTCATTGATTATATGAAGTACTAACCAGCAAGTAAGCTTGCACATGTATAATTTCTTTGTTTCTTTGTCTCGGGTAGGTACACTTCTTGTTACTCTTATATTTATTGGCTATTAAGCATGACTTTCTGATCGGTGGTGGTTTGTGAGAGGGGAATATTTTACTTAGCCATAAGCCTCTTGCCTTCTCAAAACCCCAGGGCACCGGGGACGTCTCCCCTAGGCCTTACCTCCATAAACAGAAAGAACCTTCCCATTAAGGCGAGGTGACAGTGGTGGGATTGGTTCAGTTACGCTAGTGTGACCTCCCTTCATTCGTCTATTATCTTGACTACAAACTGTGCAATGACAGGCCGTAGGGCCAATCTCCAATTAAGCCCATCGGGCATCAAGGTCAAATTCTAGCACCTGGCCATCAAACAATACGAGTTAAGCCAAAATGGAAAGTCAAGGCCTAGCCCTCAAGCGACAAGCCACAAGAAGGAGCCCACGGGGAAGTTTTATATTGCACTATGCGTCAAACAACCTTGTATGTGCTCCTGTATATAAGCACCAAAAAAAAGCGTTTCCCTTTAGTAATGCGGGATATATGTTCATGTGCAGGAAAATAATGAGAATTTATGTGTCAATAGCATTTGAGAAAGAGGGTCGATTGTCAAGAAAATTTCCAAATGGCGATGACAGAAAATTCATGCATACGGCAGGACAATTTGTATTGCGAATAATTTAGAGTTGGAGCGCCCGGGAATGAAGAGATTGGAAAGCTGGCTTATTCAGAACAACACATAGTAAGAAAATTGATGCTATCCACAAAGAATCAAATGTTTCATTCATGCAGATAAAGTGAATGCAACTATGGAGAAATGGGGGTGAGTTTCCACATCGTACTTTTCAGAAGTTTATGAAGGAACATTGTATGAAACCATTCTTTGTGCTCCAGAACTTTGGTGGGTTCAAGTAGATAATCAAACATTAATGGTGCATCGATGTGAAAAATGGGTGAAGCTATCTGGAATGGATCTTCTTCCAAGAGATGTTTTATCTATTGGACGTTCTGTAGGGCAAAGTGGAGAAGAGAGGACGATCTCAGCTGATATGTTGTTACAGGTTGGCAGCGGAGTTACCAGTAAGGAAATTTTGATTGGGGAATCTACCTCACAATGGAAGAGAGTTTGAGCTGGTAAAATCTCGAGGAAATAACAGTTCCACGCTCACAATGGGTGTGATTACAAATAGTTGGATAGTCCTTTTGGCAGGTCGAAGCACGTTCAGGGTCAATTTGCAGGTTACTTGTAGTGCTCACATTTTTAAGAGGGAAGTTTGCATGGCCATGAAAGTGGATCAGACCTAGAACTTGATCAATCAAATGTTAATGAAGGCTCAGACCTCAAAATTATGTGCAGTGATATGTCAAGAGATTTACCAGCTCATCTAAAAACTCTCGTATTCAAATCATAGAAGGAATGATCAAATCTCAGTGTTTGAGGTATCTCATTTATGGTCAACCAAGTATTAAATATTTGGATGAAGAATCTAATCTTTTCAAATAAGCCACATGATTAGAAAAAAATGATCCTCATTTCCAGGCATAAAATCAAAAGATGGCAGGTGATCGAACTCAATATTCCAAGAAAAAGTCTATGAGTGGAAAACAGTTAAAGGAATATATTTTTTTCTAGATTTCGAGGAGAAATATGGGCAGACAGTTGTTCCCAGATTTTATGGAACTAAATCGATGGTTAGCAAATCTTGTTGGATCCAAGAGTACTCAAAATAAGGCTTCAAATTCAAACAATGGTGGCAATCAAAGGTTATCTTGCATATTTTTAGAAGTTTCTCCGAGTTTTAAGCAGATCCTAATTTTAGCAGATGAAGAGCATTTCTGGAAAATGATAATAAGTTTCCAGCAATTTTTGCAAGTCTTAAGCATTGAGACACCTCATTGGTGATAGAGAATTTTGTGAATCAATTCTTTTTCTCCAAATTTGAAGGCACAAAATCAAATAGTTTTCAGATTTGTTTTATTTTGTAGATTGAATTTGGCTTCCATAAATTAGAAGGAGATAGGATTGTATGGGGTTATAAAGGCATTGATAAGTAAGTGAGATTAGGGGGGAGGGGGAACTCCTGGTGGAAATTCCGGGAGGGAGAGGCTTGAAAGGCTGAGAGGATTAAGGTAACAAAGCCTATGAGATACAATTATTCATTCTCAGAGATCTAGAATCATTGTGTTTAGGTTTTTCTTCCTGTTCATCTATATATTCTTACTACCATTTGAATGCAAATGAGATATTGAGAAAATCTTTTGTCTCCTTGAAATGGCTAATATCTCAGTAGTTCAGTTGTTGTAAAATCACCTATTTCATGATAAATTGTGTTTAGATATCTTTGTATTGTGTTTGAGTACCATCCTCGAGCTCAATAATCCTCATTACACAAGTTATATACTTGTGTTCTTCTTTCTTATGCATTTTCTATCTTTACTTTACTTTAATTTGAACATAGCGATAATTGCTACATATTTTTAAAGTTGATTTGAAAGAACATTTCCATCTGATAAGCTTGGATAGCCTTTTCACCCAACCTATAACCTGTTAAAAAACCAAACAATATTTATTTATATAGACCATTGCAATAACTTGATGATGCCCTAGCTTTCCCTTAGCAGTCAAGTGCAACTTTAGGGACTAACAAAACCCATAAAATAAGAAGGTTGTTTACAGTTGGGATGTTGTTTTTAGAGAGGTTAAAGATGTCCCCAAACAAAAATTCCTACCAAGACAAGAATAACCTAAGAAAATAGAGTTTGAGTTTGATGATGCAAAATATGAATAAACGAAAGAATATGAATAAAAAGAAAAAGAACCCCATACTCTAGTATTGAGTAGATAAATGAGGGAAATAAGGCAACTAGAAAGGTATACTCCACCTAATTTTGTGCTAATTTTTCTTTATCTATAACTGATGATGATCCCAAAACTGTTAGGGAAGCAGTGAATTAAGAGGATAGTAAACTCTAGAAGGCCATGGTTGAAGAGATGGATGCCTTGGATAAGAATGAGGCATGAGATCTAGTTGAGGTTCCAATTGGAAGAAAGTCCATTGATAGAAAATGGGTGTTTAAGAAGAAGTTGAATACAGAAGGAAAAGTGGAGAAATACAAAGCTTAGTTAGTAGCAAAAGGTTATTCCCAAGTATAGGGAATTGAATTTTGTGAGATTTTTTCTCATGTTGCCAAGTTAACTTCTATTAGATTTCTTTTATCTGTTGCTGCTGCTTTTGATTTTGAAGTAGAACATATGGATGTGAAGACAAAATTCCTACATGGGGATCTGGAAGAAGAAATCTACATGAAGTAGCCATAAGACTTTGCAGTGAAGGGAAAGAAAGAGCTAGTTTGTAAGCTAAAGAAGTCACTGTATGGTTTGAAGCAATCACCTAGGATGTGGTATCAAAATTTTGACACATACATCCTTGGACTGGGATCTGTGAGAAGCAGGGTTGATCATTGTGTATATTTCAAGTAGGTTGGTAATCACTTCATTTATGTAGTGTTGTATGTCGATGACATGTTGTTGGTAGGAAATAACATTTATGTTATCAAGGAGGTGAAATCACAACTATCCTCCAAATTTGACATGAAGGATCTCAGTGCCGCTAACTTCATTTTGGGAATGGAGAATAAAAGATATCGTGTAAACAAGAAATTCTGGTTGAATCAAAGAAAATATGTTGAGACAATATTATAGAGGTTTAATATGTAGGAAAGTAACCCGATCAAGGTTCCTATTCCTGCAGGTGTAAAGTTATTTGTAGATCAGTTTCCCAAGACACAGTAAGAGGAAGATGACATGTCCCATGTTCCATATGCTAGTGTGGTCAGTAGTTTGATGTATGCAATGGTTTGTACTAGACCGTACATTGCACATGTAGTGGGAGTTTTGAGCATGTATATGTCAAACCAAGGAAGGCGCATTGGAAAACATTAAAGAGGGTTTTCAGGTATTTGTGTGACACTTCTAGTTATGGATTGTGTTGTTAAGAAAGACTAGGTTTGGAAAGAGTGTTGGACATACATTGGTTTGTTAATGCAAACTGGGCTGGAGATTTGGATCATAGAAGATATACAAGTGGGTATTTGTTTAACCTATTTGGAGGAGCAATCAACTAGATGAGAAAAAGACAGGCTGTAATGACACTCTCAACAACAAAAGTTGAATACATGGAAATCACTCATGCAAGCAAATAAGCAATATGGTTACAAAGATTGTGTTTAGGTATTAGGTTGGTACAAAAAACATTTTGATTAGATTGTGACAGTCAGAGTGCAATATTTCTTGCAAAGGACCCAACTTATCATCCAAAGACAATGCATATTGATGTTCAATATCACTTTGTGAGAGACATGGTTGAAGATAAGAAGTTGTCATTGGAGAAGGTTGACACTTTGAAGAATGTTGTAGATTCATTGACAAAGTCCATGAGCATCGAAAATTTCTCGTGGTGTAGAGAAACAATGGGCATTGATGCCTTGGATTGTTGACTATGGAATCCTGTGACCCCATGTATGCAAAGAAAACAAGTGGGAGAATGTTGGGTATCTACCATATTCTTTGCATGTGTGTGTGGGGGTGCATCAGTTTTGATAACAAAGTCTGACGATCCCATCACCTGTTGGAGTATGTGTGTGTCGGACGCTACCCAAGGGGGATATGATCAACCTAAAATTAGTTTTTTTGGGCGTTTTTTTTTTTTTTTTTTTTTCTATTTTAGTGTTTTTTCGCTATTTTTAGCGATTTTCTAAATTAATCCCGGATTAAGGGATAGGGTTTTGGTAGCTGTGGAATACCTAAAATATTGTATATATTTTATTTTGAATGGTGGAATTAAAAATACAAAGAGTTGAGAGGTGTGACACCGAGGAAGGCTGGTTTTCTCCCGATTAAGGGTTTCCAGCATAAATCACTGTGTACCATGTGTATGAGCCATTGATTAATTTATGTTTTTCTTAAGAATCTATATGCATTGCTTTACTTCACATGTTTAAAACTTACACAGAACTATTGGAAATTTTGGGTCCTTCCTTATTTAAGATATTAGGCCCTTTCCATCTATCCTACAATAATCTACATTCAAATTGGCTCAGCGGGCTTATTTCTTAGTGGTTAGTTGCATTCTTTGAAATGGGTTGATAAATCTTCTTCAAAAATGGCCTGATGCAGCCTATTCCATAACAACCCAAAGCAATCCAATTTCAAAATGGCTTGAAGTTGTCTTATTTTTAAAAGTGGCCCGAAAAACCTTCTTTAAAAGTGGCCAAAGTGCCTTCTTCAAAAGAAGCTCGAAGTGGATTATTTAAAAAGTGCTCAAAGCGAGTTATTCTAAAAGTCATCAAATCCGTCTCATTTCAAATTGGCTCGAAGCATATTGTTTTGAATTGGCTTGATGAATATGTTTTAGAATGGGTGAAACGATGTTATTTAAAGTAGAGTGCAAGATGGTATTTCTAAGTCAATCGACAGACCCTCTTTTGAGTATATTGTAGTTGTGGAATACCTAACATATTGTATATATTGTATTGTGAATGGTGAAATTAAAAATACAAAGAGTTGAGAGGTGTGACACCGAGGAAGGTTGGTTTTCTCCTGGTTAAGGGTTTCCAGCATAAATCACTGTGTACCATGTGTATGAGCCATTGATTAATTTATGTTTTTCTTAAGAATCTATATGCATTGCTTTACTTCACATGTTTAAAACTTACACATAACTATTGGAAATTTTGGGTCCTTCCTTACTTAAGATATTGGGCCCTTTCCATCTATCCTACAACAATCTACATTCAAATTGGCTCGACATGGTTATTTCTTAGTGGTTAGTTGCATTCTTTGAAATGGGCTGATAAATCTTCTTCAAAAATGGCTTGATGTAGCCTATTCCACAACAACCCAAAGCAATCCAATTTCAAAATGGCTTGAAGTTGTCTTATTTTTAAAAGTGGCCTGAAAAACCTTCTTTAAAAGTGGCCAAAGTGCCTTCTTCAAAAGCAACTCGAAGTGGCTTATTTAAAAAGTGCTCAAAGTGAGTTATTCTAAAAGTCATCAAATTCGTCTCATTTCAAATTGTCTCGAAGCATATTGTTTCGAAATGGCTAGATGAAGATGTTTTAGAATGGGCCAAACGATATTATTTAAAGTAGGGTGCAAGATGGTATTTCTAAGTCAATCGACAAACCCTCTTTTGAATCGACCCAATCAATGTTCCTTCAAAGTAGCCCAATGGAAATTGTTTCAGAATACCTCAATGGCCCTTATTTTGGAATTGCACGATTGGTGTTACTTCAAAGAAATATAATGGGAATTATTTTGAAGTGGCTCAATGGGGTTATTTCGAAATGGGCCAATGTGCCTTCTTTTGAAAGGGGTCAATATATGTTATTTCAAAAGGGATTGGTATATGTCATTTTGAAATGGACTGATGTAAGAATGTGTTGCATTGCGTGTGGTCTTCGATCCACATAACAAAGGGATAAGTGAAGGGAAATATAGTGAAGAATCCAAATGGTATGAGTTAGTGAAAATGACAAGAATCAATGGAAATTGTATGAAACCAATAAAGGATTCTCTCCCACTTAACCCCTACAGTGTCCTCCATGAATTCATAAACTTTGCAAAAAAATTGTTGGATTTAATATTGGAAAAAGGTTTATGATTCAATTGCATTTGATTATGATGGGAAAATTCATAAATCATAACATAAATGCTTGGATGATGTCATGGAGCCTTCATTCTATGAACTTGTGACATAGAATGTGTGTTCATGAGATATTAAATGGTACCCCTTATTTCACTAGATATTGATAAATACCTCCCAAAATCCTTTTGTTGAACCCCCCCTCCCAATACTTTTTTCCAATAAATAAAAAATCCTATTTTTACTAGATACCCCTTTTTATAACCCCTACCTCACATCTCCCCCACCAATAACTACAATTTATTGGTTTTATTTTTCACAATTTTAAAACCCACCTTATGAATGAATATGATAATATATTGGTCAACAAAGTGAAGCTTCCATGTATGATGTTTTTGTTATCATTATAGTGAATAGAATTGTTTTTGTGCACAATGCTTGCAGTTCAATCTGGGTATTAAGGTTGCTACAACAGAATGCAGAGAAATAGAGCCTTGGCCTTAGTTGCACTGAGAAAATCGTCATCATGGAAGGTGCAAAAAACCCCTATGATTATGAAGTAGATTTCATAGGTGATAATTTGCATGGGAAAATGTAGAGACAAAGTCCAAGAGACTCCTCTAGATATTGCAAAGACCATGGAGAGCTTGAGGGTGGAAATTCAAAGTTGCATAACTGGCAATGAGAGGCTATTCAAAGCTTAGGAAGAGCATAACCAACTGAATGCAATCATGCTTCAAAGTTTGACAAAGATAGAAAGGAAATTACAACATGGGAAAAATTAAACCAATGTTGATGGGAGTAGGAACAACTCAAGAAGGCATTCACACTAGAGGTCCCATAGTACAAGGAGAACCTCTCAATATGGAACATACAAATCATCTATGTCTTGATGCTATTTTGGTAGGTCATATATAGCTAAGGACTCCTTTGGTAGGTCATATATAGCTAAGGACTCCTTTAGCAACCCATGATCCTCTCCCAATTGGCATAGGAGGAAGAGACATTTTAGAGATAACTTGCAAGGAGAATTTCAAAAATCAAAACCACCTACATTTGATGGCGAGGTTAAATTTAGACAAGAAGTTGAGGCTTGGGTTCTTGGGATGAGAAAATATTTCCAAGTTCATGACTACTCTAGAAATATGAAGGTTTGATTTTCCATATTCAATTTAGATGGTAGAGATTCCATTTGGTGGGATCACCTCTAACAAGTAAACAGATCCTAGAAGAGGANTCATAGGTGATAATTTGCATGGGAAAATGTAGAGACAAAGTCCAAGAGACTCCTCTAGATATTGCAAAGACCATGGAGAGCTTGAGGGTGGAAATTCAAAGTTGCATAACTGGCAATGAGAGGCTATTCAAAGCTTAGGAAGAGCATAACCAACTGAATGCAATCATGCTTCAAAGTTTGACAAAGATAGAAAGGAAATTACAACATGGGAAAAATTAAACCAATGTTGATGGGAGTAGGAACAACTCAAGAAGGCATTCACACTAGAGGTCCCATAGTACAAGGAGAACCTCTCAATATGGAACATACAAATCATCTATGTCTTGATGCTATTTTGGTAGGTCATATATAGCTAAGGACTCCTTTGGTAGGTCATATATAGCTAAGGACTCCTTTAGCAACCCATGATCCTCTCCCAATTGGCATAGGAGGAAGAGACATTTTAGAGATAACTTGCAAGGAGAATTTCAAAAATCAAAACCACCTACATTTGATGGCGAGGTTAAATTTAGACAAGAAGTTGAGGCTTGGGTTCTTGGGATGAGAAAATATTTCCAAGTTCATGACTACTCTAGAAATATGAAGGTTTGATTTTCCATATTCAATTTAGATGGTAGAGATTCCATTTGGTGGGATCACCTCTAACAAGTAAACAGATCCTAGAAGAGGAGGTATATGCAGAAGCAATTCAAGAAATATTTTTAATGATTAATCGTTACTATATAGGTAAAATATGAGAATTCCATGAGTTGAAATTGGGCCAAATGAGCATGGATGAGTATGTAAACAAGTCTGTGGAGATATTGAGGTATGCTAAATATATCAGAGATGATAATTTTAAAATTCAATTCTTCTTAAGTGGACTACCTCAATCCTATACAAACATTGAATATGATGAACCTAGAATAATTGACAAATCAATCGAAAAGGCCAAGTATTTTTATGAATAGAACAAAGGCAAGATTGATTTCCAGAAGACATTGAAGGACAAAAACTGAGAGAAGCAGGACTAGAGGATGAAAGGATTCAGTATTCCTTAGTTTAGAAACCAACCTGAAATCTTCTACCAGAATCAACCAGCCCATAGTGGGAACACGTCAACTAAAATTTTGGGAAAGAGGTCAAGACAACCAATTCAATGTTGGGTTTTTGGAGAATACAACTTGTATCGAAATTTCCCTTATCAAAAGGACAAAACTAGGATTTTCCGCAACATCCAAGAGGCTACTACAATGAGTGATGGAGTGTGAATCATTCCTCTATTTTATGTTGCATTGGAAGATTGTCAAGCATATCACAAGTTGGTGGTAGACAACAACTCACAGGGATCTCACTGAATAAACAACAATATCTCTCTATGATATTCTTATTGATCCTAGAAAGAAAGGGGGATATATTCCTATGGTTTTCCTAGAGTCAAGCAAGTGGATTCATAACCAACCTATGGAGTGGTAGAGATAGAATACCTTAATCTGTAGGTTGTCCTTCGTATATCCTGGCTGATGTAGATTTGAAGTTACAACTCCAATCTCCACAATCTACTTCGTGTACACCAAAGACAAACAATCTTCTTCTACCTCTCTACTTGGTGCTAGAATCCTAGTTCTACTTGTCTCTAATTTGATCTATAATTAAATGAACGAGATCCAAACATTTTCAAATGAGATACAAACATATTAGGGGAAAACCAATGATCTATTATATTATCATAAGGAAATTACATCAATTTCTCATACCTTTGGATGTAGATGCAAATATCCCTTGAATCCTTGCTCCTTTCTCCTCCTCATCTTCTTGATCAGGTTAGGCAATTTTGATTTCTGGCAGTGGTGGATAGGAAGAGATCCTTTGCAAATGGATAGCATAACGATACTCTTGATTCCTTTCCCTCTTGCTCAATACTTTCCTTTGTTAAATATATTCTTGGAGGATGCTTGGGAGAGCTTCGAGATATTCTAGAGACCACTAGAGACTTGAATGTTATGATTTCCTAGGCTCATGCCATGAAGATACAACTCATCCATCGCCTATCACTTCTTAATTCCATGAATCTAGAATGTTTACAGATGATCGCTTGTTGCACTACTGATGATGTGTGATGATCATTTCTTGTTACACTACTGCTGATGTGTGATGATCATTGCTTGTTTTCCCCTATTAGACCCGTGATGACCTCCAAAAAGGTCCCAAATCTCAAGCAAGGAATGTGGTTTGGATTTCGTCTTCTTGTAAACTCCCCTCTGGCCTATTGGGTGGAAATTAGGGCTATAACAACAAGTCAACCTATATCCATTTTAATTGATCCAAGATCTAACCATAATTATGTTACTCCTAGAAATATTTAAACTTGTGCTCTTAAGAAATGCAAACATAAACCATGACTAGTCCAACTAGCCATAGGAACTAAGAGAAGGGTTAGTGAAATGGTAGAATTAAATAGACTCTTTTCACAGGGAAAATTGAATGTTTTGCCTCTTGGTTCTTACGATGTGCTCATTGGAATGGTTGAAAGAACACTGAGTTAAATTCAACTGCTATAACAATACCTTTGATTGAATTGATGAAGGAGAAAACTCAAGAACAATAAGAGGAATTCCAAGAGCAATCTCTATCATGTAGATTTCAGCTTTGCAGTTGAATAAATACTTCAAATAAGGATGTCATTGAATGCATTGCATGCATTGGAATAAATAGAAGATAAAGGTCCAAAACTTGAATATTTTCTTGTATTGCAAGAGTTCAGTGATGTATTTAGAGATGAAGTGCCAAGACTTCCTCCAAAAAGGGACATTGATTTTTCAATTGATCTTGTACTTAGGGTTGCATTAGTGTCCATGATTCCTTTTATAGGATGACTACCCTAAAACTAATGGAGATAAAAATGCAACTGCAAGAGTTGATGGATAAATGATACATTTGACCAAGTGTTTCCCCATGAGGAGCGTCTATCTTATTTGTGAAAAAAAAGGATGCAACTCTTAGGGTATGTATCGACTATAGACAATTGAAAAAGAAATAGTGAAGAACACGTATCCATTGCCTTGAATTGATGATTTACTTGAACATAATGAGAGGGGCAAATATATTTTCAAAAAATGATCTTAGGTGAGGATATCATAAATTCAAAATCAAGGAAGAAGACATCCACAAGATAGTCTTTAAAACAAGGTATGGTCATTATGAATTTCTAGTGATACCATTCAATCTAAAAAATGCACCATCTAAAGTTGTGCCTTGTGAATAATGTCTTCAGTAAATACTCATATAAGTTTATGTTTGTCTTTCTTGATGATATACTAACTCATTCAAAATTTGAAGAAGAACATGAATGGTTTTGTAAGTGTTGAGAGAACACAAGTTGTATGTGAAACTAAACAAATGTGACTTCTATTAGAAACATATTTAGTGTTTGGGTCACATTATTTCAAAAGAAGGAATGTAGGTGCATCCATAAAAAGATTGAAGCCTAATTAATTGGATGACTCTAATAAATGTGATATATGTGAGATCATTTACTAGTGTTGTTGGTTATTACCAAAGGCTTACCAAGGGATTTTCCATAATTTCCTATCCTATCACTTCCCTGTAAAAGAAAGAGAAGAAGTCTGAATGGTCCCAAGAATGTGTGGAAAGATTTCAACAATTGAAAAATCTTCTCACCAACACTCCAATTATGAAAATTGCAAACCCATAGAAATATTTTTTCATGTGCATGAACACTAACATTGAAGGACTTGGATGAGTTCTTAAGCAAAATAACCATTTAGTGTGTTATGAGTCACATAAAATAAAGGAATATGAGAAAAACAATGTTACTCATGACTTGGAACTTGTTGTTGTAGTACATGCATTGAAGATATGGCGACACTACTTAATGGGTAGAAAGATCATGCTAATGACAAATCATAATGGCTTGAAGTATTTATTTGACCAACGAAACTTCAATACTAGGCAAGTAAGATGGTTGCAATTTTATACAAGTTTGAATTTGAAGTCAAACACATAAAAGGGAAGGAAAACAAGATTGCATACACACTTAACAGGAAAGTGCATGGGGCATCTATTAGCATTTGCAAATTTGATTTGAAGAAAAGAGAGATAGAGTCTCCTGATGAAGATAAGCATTATATCCAAGTGAGAGATGCACTGCAACGAGAAAGCAAAGAAGTATGAATGTTATCAACTAACTGATGAGTGACTTATTATTTACAAAAATAGAATGTATATTCCCAACTTGAAAGAGTTGAGAACACTTATCATGGATGAATTTCATAAGAGACCATATTTTGGCCATCCAAGTTACTAAAAAATGATTTCTACAGAAAGAAAGCAATATGTTTGGCCCAAGATGAAAAGGGACGTTGTCGAATACATTTCTAGATGTATGGAATATTATCAGATCAAGGTTGGGCATCAACACCTAGGAAGATTCTTGCAACCTTTGTCACTTTTTGAATGGAAATGTGAGGTAATAACAATGGATTTGATTATTGGATTGCCAAAAACAATGAAGCAACATGATTCCATCATGACTGTAATTGATAAATTGAGCAAGGTAGATTATTTTCTTCCCATGATCTCTATTCATAAGGTAGCAGACATTGCAATAATGTTCATGAGATAAAATTTTAGGTCGCACACGACATCCATGGAAATTTTTTCAGATAGGGATACAAAGTTTACTTTGGATTTTTGGAAAAGTCCTTTTGAAGACATAGGCACTAAGTTGAATTTAAATTATATTTACTATATGCAAATAGATAGGAACACCTAAAGAGTGAATCAAATGATCGAAACATGCTTCACATGCATGTGATGGATAAATCATCCAAGTGGGAAGATTATTTACACATGGTGGAGTTTGCATATAACAATGGGCATCAAGCATCATTAAAAATGAGTTCATTTGAGGCTTCATATGACATAGTATGTAATACTCTAGTAAGTTGGGATAACCCAGTGAGTAAAATTGTACTTGAGAGGGAAATGTTCAAGGAAATGAAACACAAAGTTAGTAGAACCAAGAATAATTTGAAGGCAACACAATAGGGGAAAAAACATCATACAATAATAATAGGGTGCAAAAGAATTCAAAGTTGGGGATCATGTCTTCCTTAAATTGAAGTCAAGGAATAACTCTTCAAATCTTGGAAGTTGGGAAAATTTGGCTCCTATATATTGTGGGACATTTGAAATCCTTGATAGGATAAAACCAATTACATATAGACTTGCATTCATTATTGTCATTAGAGCTCCCAATATTTTCAATGTTCTTTTGCTCAATAAATATGTACATGATCCTAACCATGTGATTGATTAGGTTATGATTTAAGTGGAGCAAGAGGGAGAGTTTCAAATGGAGCCACTGTGCATCCTCAACATAAAGGTAATGTTGCTTTGGAATTGAGCTATTGGACAGGTAAAGGAGCAATAGAAGCACTTTGATCCTGATGAGGCTACATGGGAGCTGGAGGATGCCATGAAGGTGGAATACCCAATTTTGTTATGATCTCAATTTGCATCAAGGTCAATGCTATTCCAAGGGGAAGGGGAATGTAATATACCAATTTTGACCCTTTGTAATATTGGATTATGTATAATTTGTAAATAAGTGTTTGTAATGATGGGAGTCAAGACCTTGTATAAGTAATGTAAATATCTTGTATGGGTTCCTAGTGCATAACTTAAGGCCAAGGCTCTACTAGTGAATGGTTAGGTATGTAAAAATATTGTTTCTATGTACCATGCTGTAGATATTTCATGATACACTCAAGATATGTAAATATTATTTCAAAAATTATAAAGGTCCAAGATGGCTACAAGGAGTGTTATCACATAGAGCCTCACTTTTTCTTGAGATAAAGTCCTAAAGCTCAAACAAGGCTTTGTTGTAACTAAGAGGGAGGCCACTGTCACCTGACCAACCCTCTTTAGCACTTTAGACCGGCTCTCGTCTAGCTCAAGGGGGAATTTCCTATGATAGGATTACTAAAACTTATACAATAAGGTTCAAGGTGAAGTGAAGAGAACTTCTAGAAAAAGAGTTTTTATGGATTGAATAAAATAAGTGGGTGGAAGGACCGAAGATGTTGATTTTTCATAAGCTAGGTTAAGCATGAAGTTCATTTCATTTTTGCATTTCACTTAACCATAAACAATAATGTTGCAGCAACCAAGGTCACAAGAAGAAACACCATGCACAAGAACACAAGAAGTATCATGGGAAACCCTTCTCAACAAGGGAAGAAAACCCAGCCAAATCCTTTGCTATATTCTTCAAGAGAAAGACC
>SNQJ01S0026235.1:47245-81222 GCA_010110895.2 Picea sitchensis | reverse complement strand
GGTAATGTTGCTTTGGAATTGAGCTATTGGACAGGTAAAGGAGCAATAGAAGCACTTTGATCCTGATGAGGCTACATGGGAGCTGGAGGATGCCATGAAGGTGGAATACCCAATTTTGTTATGATCTCAATTTGCATCAAGGTCAATGCTATTCCAAGGGGAAGGGGAATGTAATATACCAATTTTGACCCTTTGTAATATTGGATTATGTATAATTTGTAAATAAGTGTTTGTAATGATGGGAGTCAAGACCTTGTATAAGTAATGTAAATATCTTGTATGGGTTCCTAGTGCATAACTTAAGGCCAAGGCTCTACTAGTGAATGGTTAGGTATGTAAAAATATTGTTTCTATGTACCATGCTGTAGATATTTCATGATACACTCAAGATATGTAAATATTATTTCAAAAATTATAAAGGTCCAAGATGGCTACAAGGAGTGTTATCACATAGAGCCTCACTTTTTCTTGAGATAAAGTCCTAAAGCTCAAACAAGGCTTTGTTGTAACTAAGAGGGAGGCCACTGTCACCTGACCAACCCTCTTTAGCACTTTAGACCGGCTCTCGTCTAGCTCAAGGGGGAATTTCCTATGATAGGATTACTAAAACTTATACAATAAGGTTCAAGGTGAAGTGAAGAGAACTTCTAGAAAAAGAGTTTTTATGGATTGAATAAAATAAGTGGGTGGAAGGACCGAAGATGTTGATTTTTCATAAGCTAGGTTAAGCATGAAGTTCATTTCATTTTTGCATTTCACTTAACCATAAACAATAATGTTGCAGCAACCAAGGTCACAAGAAGAAACACCATGCACAAGAACACAAGAAGTATCATGGGAAACCCTTCTCAACAAGGGAAGAAAACCCAGCCAAATCCTTTGCTATATTCTTCAAGAGAAAGACCTCCACCAAGATAAACCTTAGCACACAAGAGGGTGCTTCAAACCCTAGAATACTATTGCCCAAGAGAGGTGCACACCTTTTCCCAAGTAGATGTGTTTCCTGGAATTTCCAAACTCACAAGAAGGATATCATTCTTCAATGGAATATTTCCCTTTACTTATATTAGACTTGTTCTATCAATTGTAGTGTATATTGGCACAACAAGGCCGACCTCTCTAAGACATAATATATTTATTATTATTATTATTATTATTAATATTATCCAGATTAATTATCTTTTACATTTATTATTAGACACAATAAGGTAGGGTCGACCTGTACCCTTTACATGACAATTAGGGTTACAGGTAGGTCTGACTCTTGAACAATATATAGCAAAGGATATGATACACCCACTAGTGCTCATCCATAGGGATGTCATAGCTCTGATACACTACATTACACAGAATAACCAGGTCTTCACACGGTCACCTATGCTCGTCCACAAGCACGTCCATTATATAGATATTCTTTCCCACTGCCACTGACAGGAGAATCATCTGGAGTCTTCTCGTCAACTCTGTTGCTAAGAGGAGGCTAATACATCATCTTCATTTCTTTTCTCATGATGATGCACCCAACACTTTGGGATTTCACACGTTCACCTTGTGCTCAGCCACAGGCACATCCTAACTCAACAGGTCGCTTTTCCACTAGATAATCATCTGGATTTCTTCTCAACTCTTTGAATGGAAGAGGTCATATCTACATTCCCAGATCTGTCTCAGGCAAGAACCACATACCCTTCTTAGGGGCTTTCTCTCAGGTTTGTAAGCTGAGAGAAAGACTTCACATAGCTGCAATGATCCACACCTCACAGGTTTGTAAGATGGAGGATGTCTCACATAGCTGCAATCATCAACACTTCCTCTCATCTAGGGAGACATTCTTTATCATGCCAAGTCTCACACGGATGTATTTTGAATTTTGTCTTGGCTAGAGTTATCGACACTCCCTCTTAACTAGGTAGCCATTCTTTAAGTTGGTGAAGATATTTGCAATTTTCTCATGTGTAGGAAGGTACTGCATGTGTATGATTTTCCTCTGCATCTGATCTTTGAAATAAAGATATTTCATCTCATTGTATTTTGATCCATCAGGAAACACTAGGTTCTCAAGGATTTTTACTCACGACTCTTGGTTATCATCATGGGATCCATCTCATGGTCAAGTAAATCTATCAGAAACTTGTGAAGCCACATTGCTTTGCACACTTGATGCTTATATACTCTTCCTTTGTGGTACTCAAGGCTACACAGTTTTGTTTTTTGTTGTATTAGGAAACCATGGAAAACTTCACGATAGAACATCAACCGTATGTGATTTTCCGGTTCACTATACTTTCTGCTCAATTTGAATCGACATATCCTGCAAACTCAAGTTTATACTGGAGGCATATCTTAGGCCATATCCAATTGTGCCTCGTATATATCTCAATAC
This sequence comes from Picea sitchensis, assembly GCA_010110895.2. Classification (NCBI taxonomy): domain Eukaryota; kingdom Viridiplantae; phylum Streptophyta; class Pinopsida; order Pinales; family Pinaceae; genus Picea; species Picea sitchensis. Next base: position 78,839 of record SNQJ01S0026235.1, on the reverse strand, counting down.
ATGTTTTGGTGTTTGTCTAGTGAGTCTGTCTTGGTTGACTCATGAAATGACTAGTCACATTTACTACATGGCATGAATCAAGTATGGTGTTGACCAGATACATTAGTGATCCAATCGGTTGTGGATCAGTCTCGTCTGAATCATCATCAATCTTCTTCTTTAAATCCATCACAGTGGATTTTGCATTCTGTCATATTGAACTTCTTTAATATTTTCACTGTATATTTTTCCTTGACTTGGGAAAATCTTATCGATCATCTATCATACTTCTTCTCCCAAGAAGTAGTGTATCATACTCAGATTCTTCATCTCGAATTCAGAAATCAAGGACTACTTGTAACACAAATTCTTTCTAAATAAGTCATCAGGATCAGGCTCTCGTCACCAACATTGTAATGATATAGGTTTGGATCAACAACACTCTTGTTGAAATCCAAACTTATCAGGAATCTATCTATCTGATATAGTTTCCAACTCATGGATGGAAGTGTATCTGGTTCACTGGATCAAGTGTCTCATCATAGACAACTCCCTCTGTTTGTGAGAAACCTTTGTCTATAGATCTCATTTTGTATTTCTTGACACTTTCATCAGCTGCATGATTTACCACAGACTTCCCTTTCTGGTCCCTGAATAATATCTTATGCATCATTCTTTTAAGATATACTAGTATTCTTTTGTTATGGCATTTTCCCATAATGTTTCTCTTGTTTCTTCTCTAAGACAAGGAGTCTCAACATCAATGAAGTGGCTCATGACTGAAGGATAGCTTGAAAATCTCTTTTGCTTTCTCGAAATGTGCCTTGAGAGGCTTGTATGCTTCTATGCCTCTTGCAGAGTGAGCCTAGGTAGGCATTTTATGCCCTACTACAATATCTCTGAACATGTCAACTGTAGATGCTGGATAACCTTGAGTAATGTATGTGTCCCTCTGAATTTCTAAAGGGGGAGAAGGTATTGTCTCGCTGTCAATATCCATCTGAGATTCTTCGGGTCTTTGAAAAACTTTCTCTTCTTCAAGGACAATGTATCTACTTGTCTCAATCTGTCTCTGACTAGGGATGTCTTTGAAGATTCAATGTATCCTTTCTTCATAAAGGATCTATCTTGGACTTCTTCTCTTTGGGTACATGAAAATACATTGGGCACCCAAATAAACTGAAGTGTTCAATCTCAGGCTTCATTCCGGTGAAGACTTCTTTGGGAGTTATGTTTTTCAAAGTCTGGTGAAGACTCTTGTTCTGCACATATAATGTGTCATGCATTCTTCTTCTCATGGAATCCTAGAAGGATTTTGATCATGCTTTGTAGCATTAGTTGTCTCAATGATAGTTATATTCTTCTTCTTTCTCAAATGGTTTTGGCTCCTTCTGAGTCAAGTGACTCCCTCTGAAGGATAAGCATCTTCTTTTCTTGTTTAACTTATCTGGAACAAGAAAACAAACAGAACCAACACAAGAATATCTTCTAAAGGATAATAATGAGTACATCTTTAGAATCAAAACAATTTAAGGAATATTGTCACAGCTACAACACCTATTTGTAATGTAGCAAACTTTTAGAAATATAGGTTAGAGGAATGACAATTACAACAATCAAACCTAGAGTCTTTACTTTGAGTGTGTTGTTTTTCTGAATGCACTAAGATCCCTCTAGATCCATGAATTCAACAAAGGTTCCTTCCTCCTCCAATTTCACTCTTGGCAATAATACAAAATAATATATACAAGTGCATACCTGAGGATGTTGATATGATTTCTCCAATGGTTCTTGGTTGATCTTTATCCTCTGAGATCTTTATGAAGAAGATATTCACGGTGTCACCTTTTGTCATCTTTGTTATTTTGAAGCTTGCCCTTTCAATGTAAGGGCTTGAGTAGGTGATTGGCTTCCTTGTCATGTCATCATTTTCCTTCCATTCATTGATAGTTGTATTTGGTAAACCCTTTACCCACAATAAGTCTTCCTATGAAGTCTTGTCTTTCAAGAACTTTGAAGTTCGCTTGATTCATCAATCTTGTATTCCATCATAGTTTTTGTTAATCATAATTTTAGATTCTTCACAACCCTTTGTCAACTAGGCTAGAAAACCTAACGACTAGGCTAGGCTAGCACTTTTAGGTTTTATTGGACTTATGACTGCCAACAATAAGCCTTTGAAAGATAGGAGAACACTGGTGAGCTGAAGATCTCTTTCAATGAGTTTGTAGAAACCCTAATTATGAAATTTTTGCAGAAATTAGTGAAACCCTAGAAACCCTAGGGCAAAAAATTCAAAATGCTCGAAATGTCACTCTGAGAGTCTTTGGAGATGAGCTGGAAGAGGTCATACTCTTCTATGCCAAAAGTAGACCCAACATCCAAGTATTAAGGGTTGAATTACCACTAAGAAGGAGGCCATACAGATTTTTTGGAAACCCTAGGAGGGTCATACGATTCTGCAGAAGAGGAGAGATGGATGATAACAGTTTGTAGCTTGTGCAAAGGGTTCTTCAAGACCTATGCTCTGATACCATGTTGATTTTTCATAATCTAGGTTAAGCATGAATTTCATTTCATTTTTTCATTTTACTTAACCATAAAAAATAATGTTGCAGCAACCAAGATCACAACAAGAAACACCATGCACAAGAACACAATAAGTATCCTGGGAAACCCTTCTCAACAAGGGAAGAAAACCCAGCCAAATCCTTTGCTATATTCTTCAAGAGAAAGACCTCCACCAAGATAAACCTTAGCACACACGAGGGTGCTTCAAACCCTAGAAGACTAGCGCCCAAGAGAGGTGCACACCTTTTCCCAAGTAGATGTGTTTGCTAAAATTTCCAAACTCACAAGAAGGATATCATTCTTCAATGGAAGATTTCCCTCTACTTATATTAGACTTGTCCTATCAACTGAAGTGTCTATTGGCACAATAGGGCCGACCTCTCTAAGGCATAATATATTTATTATTATTATTATAATTAATATTATCCAGATTAATTATCTTTTACATTTATTATTAGACACATTAAGGTAGGGTTGACCTGTACCCTTTACATGACAATTAGGGTTACAGGTAGGTCTGACTCTTGAACAATATATAGCAAAGGATCTGATACACCCACTAGTGCTCATCCGCTAGGGGCGCATCCATAGGGATGTCATAGCTATGATTCACTGCATTACACAGAATAACCAGGTCTTCACACGTTCACCTGTGCTCATCCACATGCACGTCCACTCTACATATTTGTTTTCCCACTGCCACCGACATGAGAATCATCTGGAGTCTTCTCGTCAACTCTGCTACTCAGAGGAGGCTAATACATCATCTTCATTTCTTTTCTCATGACGATGCACCCAACACTTTGGGATTTCATAGATTCACCTTGTGCTTAGCCACAGGCACGTCCTAACTCAACATATCACTTTTCCACTGGATAATCATCTGGAGTTCTTCTCAACTCTCTGAATGGAGGAGGTCATCTCTACATTCCCAACTCTGTCTCAGGCAGGGACCACGTACCCTTCTTAGGGGTTTTCTCTTAGTTTTGTAAGCTGAGAGAAATACTTCACATAGCTACAATGATCCACACCTCATAGGTTTGTAAGCTGGAGAATGTCTCACGTAGTTGCAATCATCAAAAGAAGATTGGTGTCTTTCCATTTGACAGTGGAGTCAAATCAAGACTCAAATGGGAGGTAATCCTAATGGTGGAAAGAGGATAACTAAAAATACTCCAACAACACTAACTCTTTCCTCGTTGTCCTAAATTGTAGAAATGTAACTAGAGAGATCACAAAAAGTAAATGAATTCCAACACTTATGGAGATTATGATTGTTGGGAATGATATGTATGTGCATTTTGTTGCCCCTTCAAGGTATTACCTTAAGAGACACACTCAACCGATGTGATGATGCTACTTTGATGAGATCTCTTGCTCATCCCCTCATATTCAAACCTATTATTCTGCGTCTCTCCATCAAATACATAAATGAGTTCTTTCTTCAACTCTACCATGGTACATCAACTCATGTGCCTTACACTTCAGATCATATGTGCTTCTACATATGATAGTTCATGATGATATTTACTTCAGTTCATGTGCTATGATTTCATGTATGGGTTTCTTACTTAGACGTGGTGAGGTGATTTCTAATTTTGTCATGAAAATGATAAACATTTGGTACGAACTGATAACTCCTCTTAAAAATAAATATTTATTATTTTGTCTCATATACCATGGGGGACATAATTGTCCTTATAAAGGTGTGTCATGACCTAGGCCACATAGTGCTACTAGCATTATGAGTTTAGTAGTGTAACTCATATCCTAACCATGTCTAACATTTTCCATGTCTTTCCCTTTCATTTCCATTTCATTCATAAAAAAAAATACATTTATCGCTTATGATTCGACTTATCAGAAGTCATCCAATGAGGTCTAATGAAGAAATTGAAGGAAAACGCAAACCTAAATCAAATAAAGCCAAAATGGCTAGACGAAAGAGCTAAAATGAGAAAAATAAAGAAAAATAATGAGGTTAAAGCTATACCACTTCATTAAAAAAGGTCCACCCCCTAAAGTCTTATGCAAAAACAACATATCTTAAAAAAAGGACTAAGCAAATCAAAGAAAAATGTAAAAGAGGTAAAAAATAAGGTGTCGAAGTGGTAATTTTAAGCAAAAGACTCCCTCTAAAAGGTTCGCATGAACAAATTGAAGATTCCTAGCTTTAAAAAGCTAGTTGGACTAGTTTTAGACCTTAGACATCATTAAAAAATGACTCAAGGATCAAAACATAAAGTTTTCCCTTCCTTTTTCATAAATTATTTATCATTTACATATCCTTAACCAAATCACCTAGGAAATACTTTATGTTCTAAGCATTGACACACTTGATAAGGGTGAGGTTGTCTTACCATAGTAGACTTAGGTAAATGTATAAATTTAATTGATGCTATGAGGTTGTTAGAGAGAATTACTTGATGTGGTTTGCCTAATGACTTGTGTTTGAAGCTTGATTCATCATTATAGGTGGGGCACCTTGCATTGGAATCCATGCACCATGCCTTGGGACTTGTGTCACTAAATTGGGATCTGTGACAACACAATGGATGATGATGATGGTGAGGATGCCACATCATAACATTTTGTACACTTGACATTACATGGAGTACACATGAATATGATATTGTGGTTATTACTTCATTTTTCTAGCACATATAAGGGGCACCCCCCTTCTCGAGCCTTTTTCTTACACATGGGAGTCATTTTGGTGTATTTTTTGAGATGTTTCTCTTTATCACACATGTGAACACTCTTGGGTGCCTTTTCTCTCTCTTCTAGCCACACATGTGCACCCCCCTTCTTGAGCCTTTTTCTTACACATGGGAGTCATTTTGGTGTATTTTTTGAAATAGTTTCTCTTTCCCACACATGTGAACACTCTTGGGTGCCTTTTCTCTCTCTTCTATCCACACATGTGCCTTTAGATGCTTCTAGAAGGGGTGCACTTGATGTATTTTGATCATATCCACATGTATTCTCCATGGTTGGAGGGGGTGCTCATGTTTTTTGACCCCTTTGACCCTCACATGTGTGTGGACAAGGTTTGTTGAGCTTAGTTGGAGGGCACCCTAGTTCTTGGGTCCTTCTTTGACCTCTCACATGGGAGTTAGTTAGACTTTTATTCATGGAGATGAGGGCACCCCACTTTGAGGAGTTAGTTGTGATGACCACTTGTATTGAGCTCATGTTTTTTACGAAGCCCATGGTCTTGTATTGATGGTATTGGAGGCCTTTCTTCCTACAAAAGGAATCCGCCTCCCTCACTTTTACTTGTTGGGAATAAAGTGGAGAACACTTCTTGCCATTTGTGTGAAGGTTTTCTTTCTTCTTCAGTAATGCTATAGGGTTTAATAGAAGAGATTATGGACTTGCAAGCTTCATGAGGTAAAAGCCATCATAAATAGAAGATGATGCAAAGGAGGTATGATACTTGAGTCTATTTCCTTTCTTTTCCTGAATTTAAATTAGATTTTTTATATGTAATAAAAACAAATATCGTAGGGTTTTGTTTTTTACAATAGATCTAGTGGATAATTTCCTTAGTGGTGCTTAGGTTGATTTCAATTTGAGTTAACCTCCCTTTAAGTTTGTAGTTTTATCATTTCTAAGCTTGATGCTCTTCTAGCAACCTTTTGATATTGGAGGACTTCAACAAATTTGTTGAAGAGGACATTGCCAAAGGTTTCTAAGACCCCATAGACCAATGGTAAGAGCCATTTCCTTTTTACATTCTCTAACCATCTTTTACAAAAATTTCCTTTTCAAATTTTATTGTAATCAAGTGATCTAGGGTTTATCTTATGTTTCATCTTCAAAATTAGATCACTTCACTCAAGTTTCAGGCTATCTCTGTTCGAAATTTTGCATCAACTTGAGTCTTTATTACATGTAGACCTCTTCACTGGGTTTTAAAACTAATCGATCTATTTCATAGGCGGTTTATCTTAAGTTTCATCTTCAAAATTAGATCACTTCACTGAAGTTTCAGGCTATCTCTGTTCGAAATTTTGCATCAACTTGAGTCTTTATTACAGATAGACCTTTTCATTGGGTTTTAAAACTAATCGATCTGTTTCATAGGTGGAATCTAACTTATCTTTGCTTTATTACATGAAGATTAACACCTATACTCCTTAAGAATTCAAATAACTCACAAATCCAAGGGTTCTGTTATCAAAAATCCGAGTGCAAATTTAAAGTTTTCTTTTTACAATTTGATGGAAAATATGGTAATGGCATAATGATCTTGGTCTAAACCCTCACACTTGAATAACTCATGGGTATTTTTGTGTTTCTAGCACTTAATCACAACAATTCAATGGCTTTAAATGATTTTGTTCTTAAATGATTAAGTGGCTGAGCTCTTTTCTTGCATGAAAAACTTATGAACTAAAGCTAAACACTTCATGTTTTCCTTGTTTATGATGTTTTGATGTGATTGGAATTAATGGTACAATCCATGTTGCAATCTGAATACGCTTTTGAACAAATATTATACAAATTTAAGACCTGATTTAATACTAATTCTTCAAACAGTTCAAAAAGTGAATAATTCTTCTCCACCTTTACACGCACAAGAATTGAATCTCCTGAGTCCTAAGTGTTGTTGGTATATGCTTTAACATCAAATTTGCAATTTGACACACAAGAATTGAATCTCCTAAGAATCGGTATATGTTTTAACATCAAATTTTCAATTACAAGTTAAATGCTTTGTTCAAATTGTTGAAATATAATAAGGGATGTCCTCATTCATGTTTTTGTGTTTTGTCATGGGGAGGACATAAAGTCATAATTCCTAGACATGTTTTATTTGTAAAGTGACTTTTTAAATAAAGTGTTTTTATAAAGTGAATGTACTTTATAACTTAAAGTGTTTTTAAGTTGTGGGACCCAAAAAGTATTTAATGAGCATTTATTACTTATTTTGTAATTAACGAGGAGCACTAAATATGAGCCCTCAGATTAGACTTATGATAGCCATTAGATTGAGTTGGTTATGTAAGTTAGGGTTTCTTGGGAAAAAAGAAAAGTACATATACATGCTTAGGGATGTGAGAAGAACACACCGAAGAAGACGAGAGGAGTTGAGTTAGAGAGATTTTCAGAGTAGGCTTGAGAGAGGAAAGTGAGCAACTTGAGAGGGCACATTTCCCAAGGAGAAAGAGGGCACAAATCCCAAGGAGATTTTATGATTGCAGTGTTGTACTATTTTTCTGTTCTGGGCCATACCGTACGGATCTGTACAGTCTGTACAACATCAAGAAGGGCATGATTTTCGAGGCAGCTGTTTGGCACAAAAACCGAGGCATTTTCTGGGTTTTTCTTGCTGCTGCTGGGATGCACTGTGCAGGTTGTACAGTACCTTGCTAGGCACGTTTTCTGAGGCACAGATTTGGAGGAGGCCGTACAGCTATACGAACTTGGGCACTTTTTTTCAAGGCAAAATTTTTGGGATTGTTTGTTGGTGTTGTGAGGTATTTTTTCCTTGGCTGGAAATTGTTAGTTTGTTGCTGTAATACACTTTCCTGAAGCTGAATAAGAGATATTTCTCTCTCTCGTTGGGTTTCCCCACATTGAGGTTTTCCCTGGCAGTTGCCTAAATTTTTGTGAGTTATGGGTTGTTGTCCATTGTGTATTTCCGCTGCATATTTTTCTTAACAATGTGTATTTATGCTTATAGAAATTTATGAATGTGGGTATGCATTTCTAAAATTTAAGAAGACAATTATCTCTAGGTTGCTAAGTGTTTGACGAAATGTGTGAATAAAATATTTCTGATTTTATCATTAAAAATCAACATGGTATCAAATCTTTGTCTCTGACAGTGGGAAGTGTGATATTTGGGCAAAAGGGTGTGATTGTTTTCCTTGAGTTGTGACAGGGAATATGGCTGCAAGCATTAGATATGAGGATCGGTTGGATGGCGTTTCCAACTACTTGCAGTGGAAGGTTCGTTTGTCAGCCGTTTTCAAGGAGAACAAGATCTATAGCTATGTCAGCTCTGTTGTAGCAGCTCCCGCGGCAGATCTTGTTGCTTTAGACTTGCATGAGGTCAAGGAAGCCAGAGCTCAGAGGATTATTTTGGATGGGGTGAAGGATCACCTTATTCCACATTTGGCTGAGAAAAAGACTGCCAAGGAGATGTGGGAAGCACTTAAGAACTTGTTTGAGGCGAAGAACGAAAACCGGAAGATGGCCTTGAAGGCTAAGTTGCATGATACCAAGATGGGTAAGGAGGAGAGTGTCTCTTCTTATCTTACCCGGGTGGCTCAAGTTAAAGATGAGCTGGCAACTGTTGGAGAGGTCATTTCGGATTCTGAGTTGGTGAGGATAGCCTTAAATGGCTTCACCAAAGATTGGGAAGTCTTCATGAAGTGCGTGGTGGGTCGTGAACATCTACCAGATTAGAGCAGACTGTGGGATGATTTCACTCAGGAGGAGATTCGAGAAAGATCTCAGAGTAGTGATCAGAAGACAGACAGAGTTGATGAGAATGTTGCGCTTGTGGCAAAGAGCAAGAAGAAAGGAAGTTCTGGAAGGGACTTGAGTAAAGTCAGATGTTATTGTTGTAACAAGTTAGGGCACCTTGCCTCTCAATGTCCTGAGAGGAAGACGAAGAAGAAGGAGTTAGAGGAGCCTGAGATAGCTGCTATAGCAGCCATAGAGGACTTTGCTTCAAAGTTCGATAGGGAATTTTCTTTGGTTACCCTAGTGTCCAGTGTCCGCAACAGAGGATTCAGAGGTGATGTTAGATGGGTTGTGGATAGCGGAGCCTCTAACCACATGATGGGAATCTGGCGAGTATTCCCAGACTTCATAGAGATTGGTCCTGGCCGAGAGGTGGTAAATGAAGGTGGTATGGCGAGAGCTGTACGTGGAGTTGGGAATGTTAGATTCCAACTCGAGTTTGGGGGACTCTTGGAGATTGATGGAGTTCTCTTTGTTCGGGGTTGAGTGTTGTTAACTTGCTCTCGGTCCTCGATAGGGATGTAGGATGTGCGTGTGTTCGAAAGAGGAACCATGTCTTTATCTACAAAGAAGGAGCAGATCTGGTAGAGTTGCAGCTGATCGGTAACTGGGTGAATAGGTTGTATATGTTGAGAGGACATCCTATGATGTGTGATTCAACGTCGAATGAAGAGCATGAGGAGGCTCCTGAGACCGCGATTGACAAGGTTTCAGTCTTGCATTCCGAGAGAGAAGAGAGCGAGTCTCTTCTAAGTACTGGCATGAGGCTTAGCCAGGTTGATCGACCCGATGCTCAAGATGAAGTGATTTCGGGGTTGGTTGCTAGGAGAAGATCTTCTAGTTTGAGGTTTGTGCAGGTGTTGAGGATGGCTACAGGTTCGGAGGGAGCTCCTACAGAGCATATGATGGAACAGATGATGGAGATGGCAGAGTACATCCTAGATTAAGAGGAGTGTTAGCGAAATATATAACAAGGGATGTCCCTCATTCATGTTTTGTGTTTTGTCATGGGGACATAAAGTCATAATTCCCTGAACATGTTTATTTGTAAAGAGTGACTTTTTAAAATTAAAGTGTTTTTATAAGTGAATGTACTTTATAACTTAAAGTGTTTTTAAGTTGTGGGACCCAAAAATTATTTAATGAGCATTTATTACTTATTTTGTAATTAATGAGGAGCATTAAATATAATTGAGCATTTATTACTTATTTTGTAATTAATGAGGAGCATTAAATATGAGCCCTCGGATTAAACTTATGATAGCCATTAGATTGAGTTGGTTATGTAAGTTAAGGTTTCTTGGGAAAAGAGAAAAGTACATATATATGCTTAGGGATGTGAGAAGAACACACCGGAGAAGACGAGAGGAGTTGAGTTAGAGAGATTTTCAGAGTAGGCTTGAGAGAGGAAAGTGAGCAGCTTGAGAGGGCACATTTCCCAAGGAGAAAAAGGGCACAAATCCCAAGGAGATTTTCTGTTTGCAATGTTGTACCATTTTTTGTTGTTGGGCCGTACCGTACGGATCCGTACAGTGCATACAACATCAAGAAGGGCACGATTTTCGAGGCAGCTATTTGGCACAAAAACCAAGGCATTTTCTGGGTTTTTCTTGCTGCTGCTGGGCCGTACTGTGTAGGTCGTACAGTACCTTGCTGGGCACGTTTTCTGAGGCACAGATTTGGAGGAGGCCGTACAACTGTACGGACTTGGGCACTTTTTTTCAAGGCAGAATTTTTGGGACTGTTTGTTGGTGTTGTGAGGTGTTTTTTTCCTTGGCTGGAAATTGTTAGTTTGCTGCTGTAATACACTTTCCTGACGCTGAATAATAGATCTTTCTCTCTTTTGTTGGGTTTTCCCACATTGGGGTTTCCCTGGCAGTTGCCTAAATTTCTGTGAGTTATGGGTTGCTGTCCATTGTGTATTTCCGTTGCATGTTTTGCTTAACAATGTGTATTTCTTCTTATAGAAATTTCTGAATGTGGGTATGCATTTTTGAAATTTAAGAAGACAGTTATCTCTAGGTTGCTAAGTGTTTAACGAAATGTGTGAATGAAATATTTCTGATTTTGTCATTAAAAATCGACACAAATGATTGTGTCATTCATGTATTGATGAATCTTTGAGAGTTGTTCCTTTCCTCTTAAAATATTTAGTAAGTTTATGAGACAGATGTATGGTGAATCCAATCAAATATTGTGCCGACTGTGGGCATTTAGAAATCTGAACTTGTTCTTAGCTTTGAATAGCAGTTTTGATTTCTTGCCGTGATTAAAATTTCACAATACAAGTGGGCTTTCTGAAATCACAAAGATTTCTTGAAACTTACATCAATAAATAGTTTACCTAACAGAATGCTTTAAAATCTTACATATTATGGTCGATGATCACATGACATTTCTCAATGTTTGGTAATGGAATATAATCTGCTGTATCATTGGTACATGGTTCCACTAAATCGCTTGTTGAAGAGTTCTTTTCAAAGTCCCCAAATTTGTCACTGCAACCTAAAACTAAAAGCATTTAAGCTCATGGTGGTTAATCTAACTTGCAATGTTGGCACTCTGTAATTGGTCATTACCATTTTTCATTTTGGCTGCAATCTTTGTAATATTTGCATCTCACATAAATAACCAAAGTTCTGGGCATAATCATTGAATGGTCAAGAGTCGCTGAGTTGAATGATTGATTAGTAGACATAATTTATAATCCAATGAGCATTTAAATTGCAATTTTATGCTACACTAAGCAATCTGGGAATTCCACAAAATCTAATCTAGTAATACTGCAGCATTATCTTTGAAAAGCTAAGTGATGGTCCAGTAACAACAGCAATGGCTTCATAAACTGTTCATACGTCACTTCTCTCTTGCTGGAATATTCATGCCTTTTGGATTTAGTTCTCAGCGGTACTCTGTGATCGATTCATGGTTCTTTAATATGATAATGAGCAAATTTGGACATATATGATTGCTCTTTTGAAGTTACTTTGGATGTTTGCTTGGACACTAACGTTTGGAATAAACCTGAAATTGGCATAAATATTTCCAGCATAGCATATGGATGTTCCCTTCTCTTGTTTCAGCATTTTCTGAGAAATATTTATGGACAGACGTTTGATTTTGGCTTGTGAGCAGCTGTGCTTTTAAGTGGATGTCTCTCCTTAGTATGCTCACACCATAATCTGAGATTGGGATTTGATTACATCCTAGGTTAAAATTATGAAATATTTATTTGTGGTTTAGCACACTTCACGTATTAAGCACATCTTGACATTCTGACATAGCGGTTAATCAAACCATTCTATATTCCAACATTACATGGCTATGATACTTAATTGAATGAATGGCAGGAAATGTTGATTGAGCACTTATTGTGATCATTGAAAATTGTCATAATTCTCTTTGAATCACTTCCAACACATTTTGCACAAGTCTATATTGATGGTTCGTTCTCTTGGTAAATGAAACTTGTGCATGCTTAGAATTCCATACCTCAAGGAAAATATGATTGTTTGATCAATAATTTACTATCAATCGAAACTAATTTGCACTCTCATCTTCTCACTTAACGATTTAGATTAGATTGACCTTTAGGGATTCCCCCCTAGGCTAGGGTAGATCCTTTTCCTTAGTCTGAAGTGTGGGGCAAGGGGGCAAGGCTATTGAGGTGACAGTGGGTATAAGATTGCTTGTAGTGCCTCTAGGCTCTCTTGCCGAGGTTAGGACTTTTTTTTTTGGGATAGAGTTTGAGAGATAACACATTCATTCTAAAGTAGAGAGACATGCAATCATAAATAATACTACATCGATAACATAAAGGAAAAAGGAACATAGTTACCGAATTCACCATTCCATAAACATTTGTCAAGATAACTCCAGCAATATGAGAGAGCATCAAGATCTACAAGATATCCTCATCCACAAAAGCATTTCATTTGATCCTCCAAAAAGCATCCAAAGATATTCAACTAAGCCCCAAGGGATTTCTCCCCTAGTCCCACCATGAAAAATAATGAAGAGAGCAAACCCTTATACAGATTTGAGCTCCACCTTCATCTACAATAAAATATGAATTGTCTTCTTAGATCCACTAATCTCTCCAAGGAATAACAATAAAATAGCCTTCTCAACAACCGGCTTACTAAAAGTAACAATGAGTTGTTGAAACCCATATTTTCCACCAAGAAAATACAATAAAATATCCAAAGAAAACGATACAATGAAGCTCTCAAACTATTAACTCCATGCGACAAGTCAAACAATAGTAAAATAATGGAGTTAGTTGATAACCATCTCCAAGAATAGAGCTAGAAGGTAGGGCGCATCCTTTAGATGAGGGTTTGACCAAGTGATAACCTCAAAGGAATGATAAATTATTCTCTCCATGTGTGCGCCCTTCTAGAATGGTATCCCATGTGTGGACCAACGCCCTGTAACTCACCCAACCCATAAGTACCTTTTTAACGGATGAGGCATAAGAATTTCGCTTTTCTCAATCATCTCAAATCCTCTTTCCGAGATCTCCGTCAAGTTCTTCTTGTCAAGAGCTTTCCAACGACTGCTACCATGCTCAAATCCAAGCTCTGGATTGGAAGTTATGCCCTTCCAAAGCTCTTCAGGCATCATTGGTCAAAGGCCAAGTGGCACCCACGTGGATTCGCCTCATTCGTACCATCCCACCTGGCACAGACTCAACCAAGGTTGTCATCCTTTAGCAATGACATGGCCACTGGCGGGCAGTTACATGGAATGTTCCCCGTGCCTTCACGATTACCAAGCCTTCGACCCTTCGTCCTTCCTGTCCATGTCTGAAACATTCCTGAAGTTCCCTAGCACTCTTGCATCTATGGTGGAGATTAATCCACCATTAAATCCAATGACTGAGATTCACCCTCGTTCCACGCATAGGCTTAAGAGATTTCGACGTTCGACACTGAACGCCATGTTCTCTACTCTCATATCCTCCAGAGTCTCGAAACCTCGAAATCCTGCCACATGGCTTCGACCTTTGGCCCTTTTTGGAGCTTGCGTCTTAGCACTCCAAACACCCAGAGTTCCGAAGTCCCAAACTCCCGAAACAGGTCCCTCTTATGTACGTGGCGTTCTGCATGGGTGTCCCTACTTCCATCTACCACTTGGTAGATACATGGTGATGATGCTACATTGACACGTGGTACCCATCTCTCCAACTCTATACCATATACGATAAATCAGTAGCACACATGGCTTAGCCACGTGTTGACATGCGGTGGATTTGTAACACGGTCGGACTCCACCATGTACTTTGTCCATGTCATCTGCTGACGTCACTTCGACCTTCGACGCTTCGGGGAAATTCCACACCTTGCACCTTGAATCACCTGAAGTGGGGTTTAGCGGGAGAGATGAATAATGATTGGACAATCCATAATCTTCCTTAGTTTGATCCAATGGAAGACATTTGGCAGAAGACAAGGGTGACACATGGCCCAATCAACTGGTGACACGTGTCAAAGTCTATTTGACACATAAGGTCTGTGAAAGTCACGAATTGGGGTGACACGTGGAACACCTACTATGGGTCTACACCACCCTAGGTGACATTAGCATGCCACGTCACTCCGACCTTCAATGCTCCGACGATATTCTCATTCACCAACATGTCGAACCTCTCGGAGTAGGACTTTGTCGGAGTACTTTACGCTATCATTTCACTAGGCTCGATCTAACGGTCTCGAAGGGTCTCGAAGGATCCTTAGATCCACGGTCCACGTTACATCGCGAGTTCGGCATTCAAAGGTTCTGACTGTTTAACACCTTTTCTCTCCCGGAGTAGGTCAACCCGGGACTAACCATAGTCTAGATCCAACGGCCAGGAGAGATATCGAAGCATCCTCAGATCGACGGTCCTCGTCGCTTCGTGACTTTGATGCTCAAGGGTTCCACCCGTTTAACACTCTTTTTCTCCTGGAGTAGGTCAACGGTGAATAACCACGACATAGATCCAATAGTCATGGGAGATCCTGAATAGCCTCAGATCTACGTCTCGCGTTACTTCACGACCGAGAAGTGGATCGGGGTTTAACAAGGGGATGAATCCCACGATGACGGGTAAATGACTGCCAACTGTCAGTCAACCGTCAAGTTACCGGTCCGACAGGTCACCTTCGGTGCATTTGGACATTGCAATGTTCATTCACCCCGGAGCTCTGGACTCCCAGAGTCCCGAATAACTTAGCTCCTTTTTTAGTGTAGCGAAGGGTTCCATGGACCTGGTCCTATGGAACTTTGTTAAGCTCCGGAGGATACACTCATAACTCTTAGCCAAGATTTGGTTAAGGTCGTGGGCATGAGCATGTGGTCTCTTGGATGACTCGTTTGAAGGAAGCACCTTCCATTCACAGAACTTAAGTTCTAAAACAGGGAAATGTATTTTCAAGGGATCAATGGGACTAAAACATTCTAGCGAATTCTACCTCGACTCTTACATTATAAAATCAATCCTTGGGAAAATTTCCTTAAGGATTTTCCAACTAGCACAGAAACCATAATCCTATTCATAATTTCATTTGAAGACCCATGTCTAATAGTTCTCTTGCTGCTAAGCAGAGGAAAACATAAACCATTCAAATGCAGGGGTTCACAGAAGAACAATAAGCATTACTAATATTAATCATGCAATGCAAATTCCAGTCATAGACACAAACATCCAACCACTCATTTCAATTCTAGTACACATGGTATATGAAATACTTATCTATTACATTCGATCACCGACCAACTGACTGTGGGTGTTCGCCTTTCCACCTAATCGTAGGCTCAGAGGCATTCATTCTTAGCGCTCTGCCACCCCCGTGCCAAGCCATGATATCACTAGGGAACTTTTGCAGTTTCTCAAAGGTTCTTTCTCTGTCACAGCCTCTGCGAGGTTTATCAGATGCTCCATGAGCATCAAGCTTGCGACCTTCTGCTCAAGTCATGTTTTCTGCAAACTCTCAGAGATCCTTTCTCTTTTTCTCTCCCTTTAACCAGAACAACTTAATCCTTCAGTTCTTCTTCTCAACTCGAGAGCCTCACGCGCTTTCCTCTCTCTGAATGGTATCCTACTTCTCTTGCATGCCCTCTCCTTTTTCCCCTAGGAGGTTTTGAACCTGTCTTGTTCCTTCTATTAGAAGGAACTCATGTCAGTTTGGCCCTGCAGGAAAACTGCACTTTGTGGTACTTCGGGCTGACAAATTTTTGTCTCCTCAACCAAACTCTCCATGCTTCCATTCATGGGGGTAGTTGATTGTTCAACCACCAGTCCTTCTTTCATTAACTGATTTTTCCTTGGGATCAGAATGAGGCTTATTATTTCAACAAAGAGAGTTTGGGTCATTTTGACATAATGAACCCTCTCTACAGTTTCCTCACTCTTTCCTCTAGTGATATCATGGCCAATACTTCAAGGCTTCACCCCCACAATCAATTATTGACAATCTAAACAATAATACATTTACATTATTCACATGCCATAGCGTGGTAATCATAATTAATGATTAAGTACAAGTTGCAGGAAACAGGGGTATTACAATCCCGTCCCCCTTAAAATGGAACATCGTCCTCTGTGTTCTTTCTCAATAATACATGTCATGCCTTTGTCATTTAGTTGCTTCAGAAATATTGATCCTCTTTCTTGGTCAGGTCCTTTCCACACCCTTGGCCTTCGTCACCTGGAATCAATAATTTTGGACAACAAGCATATTAATCACAATTTCATGGGAAAACATCTTACTGTTCAAAATTCAAGAGGAAAATTTCATAATCTAGCATGATACTTATATGTGTAGTTCGTGGATTTGCATCCACATGGTTGTCTTGTTATCTTGGCTCACTGTTTTTTCTTGGACATACCCATTGTGTGCATGATCCCAATCAATAGTTTATGAGAATTATCAAAGTCTCCTCTTCCTTGTGGTCACTCACCCTCCAAGCCCAGGCTCAAGCATCCACTTCTCTGTTATACAGTCCCTCGGGCGATCCATCTTGCCTTTCCAAGGCTTTCTCGCACAGGAAGAGTTCTGAAGACTTCATTGAGCCTTACAATCGAGGCGTCCCTCAGACTTGCTCTGCCGAGGCATCCCTCTAGCTTGTGTTACCACAACACAACATATTCTAGGGCGATCATGGCTTACCATAGGGTTCTCTTGTCTCAACAGTAGACTTTTTTATGCTTTCCATATTGACAGCCTTCACCCGTCCTTTTTCATCTCACCTATATCACAAGTATACAAAAATTATGAGATAGTATCATCAATTGCAAATTCAGAATTTTCTTGCAAATTTGTCACCCACAGATTTCCAAATTCCACATTTATTTTCAAATCTGTTCTACATAGGAACCAGATTCACAAGTATGGGACTTTCCTTCCTATAACAGTTTTTCTTAGCAGACAATTGGTCTTCCTTATGGGCTTACAAACACTGCCATATGCAAGACCCTTTTCTTCCTGCAATTTCAACATTCCTTATCCAAACAAATTGTTAGTTTTCATGCACATTATGTTTTCAAAACTATGCATACTAACAGTGCAAGTCATTTTCATCTATTCAAGGGTACAAGGCAAAAGGAAATATCATTATTTACGCATGCATCCTTTCAACACACTAAATTTTCCCAATGCAATTTTAATTGTGAAATGACTTTAATCCATGTGCCAATATTCATGGCTATATTCATACCCAATGTTCCCTTACATTGGGTTTAAGCTTGCCACACTTATGGCAAGCGCCTTGTCATGGTGTGTTGGAGCTCAACCAACCTCTTCACCATAAGGTTTAATCATTCTCTTTCATTCTTACAATAGGACTATGCTACCTACTATAGGATGATCACGATCCCAAATCAGTACATATGAAACTAAAAGTTTCTTTTGAATGCACACAAGCATTCTACCTTCATTAGTAACCAGGGGGCCAACACTCATGGCCACCCAACTTCTCTTTTCTTTAACACCTCTACAATTCAAGTAGAGTATTGGAAGGTTCTCCTTCCTTAATGGGAAATCTATTGTCTGCCCTCCTATGCAATATGCATTTCCTCAATGCATTCCATGCAATGTGCTAACTATGAGCACCTTTATTCCCAATCTCCCTAGATTGGTCATTGTACCCATGGTACTCCTTGCTCATGCATTTTCTTGCAAGGGTTATAACTCATCCTTGACTGGAATAGACTTCTTCTCTCTACTATTCATATTCTTCTTTCCTGAATCTTACCCTGCTTGGGTAGCAATGGCATGCAATAGACACTCAAAATTATTCGCCTATCAATAAGATAATGAAATCCTTTCAGAAGGGGTTCTTACCAAATCCCTTCATACCTTATTCCATACAGGAATGGACATTTTTATACCTGTTATGGCTGCTAGCACCCCTTTTTTTTTCTTTCTGATTTTTACCTCATCAGTAGTGCTTCATGGGGCTCCCAAAGTCCCCTCAACAATCTTTCAACAATGACCCTATCACATTCATTCTCTTCTCAAGTTTTTCTACCATTGGTAATTGTCTTTCCCAACAATTTCAATTTCTTTCTACACGTGACATATATCACAATTATATTAGTCGTCATGTAAAAATAAAAATGCATGTATCATAACATTCCAATCAATAAAACATTTTCAGATATGTCCTAGCATATCTTTATGCACTTCATCACATTATCCTTAATGTTTTCACGAGTGCAACACAAACAATTTTCAATTGTTTTTACAATCATACTGTTAGCACTCAGAGTTACCCTAAAAATGTAAATGGATTAAAAAGGTTTGTGTAGGTGGATCAACAAGACTTTAAACAAAGGAAAAGACAACAAAAATCATTGCAGATAAGGGATGGATCATTGGGCTATGGAGTCATAAACAGTTTGTTCATCGAAGGCATTTAAGCTCCCTATCAGACAAAAGATTTGTATAATGATGGAGAGAAGAATAAGAGAATAATATAAAGATGAATATTTTCTAAGCAAAGATCCTCTCTGCGAAGAGAATTTAGATGTGTCTGAAAAGTAAACAATGATAGATAAGCAAGCTTACAATAGATCCTCTACTGTATCGAGAATCTATCGATCAAAGGCAAATTTTAATCCTTAAAATCAACAATACATTCAAACAAGGTGAAGAATAGAACTGAGTACATAGAATTTAGATGTGTCTGAACAGTAAACAATGATAGATAGGCAATCTTACAACAGGTCCTCTACCGCATCAGGAATCTATCAATCAAAGGAAAATTTTAATCCTTAAAATCATCAATTACATTCAAACAAGATGAAGAATAGAACAAAGAACATAGAAGACAAATCCGATGAAACAACTCATATGAGTCTTCAATACCAATACAATTTACAGCTACATGCCCCTCCGACTTACAAACTGAAATATACAGTCATAAACATTTCTCAAAACTTCCCCCGATCTTTAGTCGAACCCCCCCTTCCTCTATTATGTCATTCATCAGATGTATTTATAATCAAAATAGTCCACCACTGCGATTTGGCCCTCATCTTCTCTTGTCTGTCATGTTCCTTCTGTCAGAAGGAAACTCTGGTCAGTATGGGCTTGGAGGAGAAATTCCCCCCTATGGTACTTTGGGATGACAGTTTTATGTCTCTTTAGCTAGATCCCCCATGCTTCCATTTAAGAGGGAAGTCGATTGTTCAACCACCAATCCTCCTTTCATTAACTGATTTATCCTTGGGATCAGGATGAGGCATAACGCCTAGTTTGTTTCCACGTGCTGCTCTTGGATTGGGCCCTGTATAAGAACGTGATTGCAGAAGTTTCCAAGGGCGGTTTGGGTCCACACCGCTTCGACCCCGCAATTCACCACCAACTGCCACGTACCTCTTCCGCTATACCATGGTTTCGATTGCGGGACCGCTCTAGAATTTTAACGTTCGGGCATGTTCCGTCCCCACAATGAAGTGTGGCCGTCGATCTGTTGCAATCTGTGATCTGGGAACGCCCTGCTGTTTTAGCGCCCCCACTAAAATTTATCCATCTGCCAACTCCATAATCCTTTTAATCATGTTTAGATATGGAGCCAATTTTGGTGCTTGGGAGCTTTGAAAGTCGAGCAAGAATATCTCCCAGGGGATGATCTCCCGAATATGACGTGGTGGCCTGACGTCATTGTGTTATCACAACTACTGATGGATGAGTGCCATGTGTCTTCGACACTTCGACACTTCGGGCTTCGAGGGTTTTGGATTGTGAAGCATGAAAAACTCTCGGAGTGGTACGGGCTCGGAGTGACGTGGCAACCTGAAATGAATGCTATGCATCCTCAGCGGATAAGTGCCATGTGTTGAGTTGAAAAACACCCATGGAGTGGTAGGGCCTGAAACAACATGGCAGCCTGACGTCCGCTCTTCGGGACTTCGGGATGCTCAGATGGAAATCTCTTGATGTAACTTTCTCCCGATTGACGTGGCAACCTCTCGCTACTTCAACATTTCGGGCTTTGGGAGATTTTGAAGGCGGGCATGAATATCTCTCGAAGTAACTTTCTCTCGGTCGACGTGGCAGCCTCTCGTTTCTTCGAGACTTCAGAGCTTCTGTCTGATCGTTAATCCTTGCGAAACTCTGAATACACGAGAGTCGTTAATCTGAACTGCACATGGGATCTCCGTCGTTGAAAATTGAACCTGCCTGCTTGCTTGTATTTCAAGCCCGAAATTAACTGCTCTGAACGCTGCATTTTTCTCATAGTTTTTTTCTGTGCCTACAAAGGACTTGACCAGCCTGACTTTATCAACTAGAAGAGGAAAAAATTATAGGAAGGCATACAAAAAAGAGAGAGACTCGACAGAGGTGTGGACCTATGTCTTAACAACAATTACATATGACCCATGACAAATTTATGTGCTAACATTGGCTCCACAGGGCATGGCATGCTCCCTGTGAGTTGCCAAGAACAAGCGGCTTTAATGTCCTATCCTAGGGCTATGGGGTCACTTATTCAAATACTAAAAGAAAACTGAAAACTGAAAATCTTGCACATGTGCTTATTTATATACAAGACCCTAGTCTAACTAACCTTTACAATGCTCATGTGAAGACAAACTTCCACCATAGCCACCCAAACTGTTTGTTAACAAAATTCTTCTTTTCACTGCACATGATTCATAAAAGGTAAGGGAAGTATGATAGCAGAATGAAAACATGTTTTGGAACACTGACAATACCTCCAAATGATGATAAGGTGATTAATTTTGCAGGCTCCAATGATTTTGGAAAGTTCAACTCCATATATAACCCCACAGGGTCATAAAATTTATAATAAGGCATGCTAAACACGCAAAAAGTTACATCCTTTATTTTATCATTTCTCACCGGTTGTTTGATGTTCTCAACATGTACAAGGGGATAAAGGATTGATGCAGGCTTGCTAATCCCAGGTGATATCTGCTCATTTATAAGTGTTGGACCTGAGATAAGCTGCACATTTAGCTCTTCCTTTTCTCCTTCATGGCTCTCCCAAGGATCAGATTCATAATTATCATATACAGGAACCATGCTACGAGGTTCCAAAGAAGCCATGAAAGAGCTCTGCTCTTCATCATCTTCGTTGGGATATTCATCAAAAATTGGTTGTTCTTGGTTAGTATTTGAAACAACTTCTTCATCATTAGTATGGATGCTAAAGACATCTGTTTCAAAAATAGAAATATTGTCTGTACTTTCTTCATAAGAGCAACAAACAAAATCTGCCTTCAATTATGAAAAGCTAGGAAAACAAAGAGGAATCTTCCCTAGTTTTTTTAACTAACTTATCATTTATCTCAACTTCATAGTCAGGAGAAATATCCACTGATGTATATAGTTGCTCTTTGACATCAAAATATTCAAAAGAGACATGTTGATCTTCATAAACATTTAAAACAACAAATACATTTGATATGATGCCAGATGTTTCTATGTTATTTATATCATAATGAATATCATTCAACACCTCTTGATCTTTATGGAAAATGCTTTCTTTCGCAATAAATTCTTCATCACAAATCTGGTTTTTGTGACTAGTAGAATATTTATGAAAAAAAGAAAACTCATCACAACAGTTTTCATAAAGATACTCAGCTGAAAAATACTCTTTACAAAATGAATTGAAAGCTGCACGAAAACCTGTCAAATAGTTGATGCTTGCAATGGGAAGAGATCGACACCAATCATGAGAAATCCCCTCTAATGAATACCTGAAAATCTCGATCTGAACATCTTCATGCACGATATGAAGTTGATGAATAAAATCATGAAAATTCGGCAAATGTTCATCTGATACCTCCCACTCTTCTCCTTGAAATTTAGGAAGGCTACTTTCCCATTCATCTCTACTAAGCTCTGGATTAGGGAAACCAACTATCTTTGAAAAATGACAAAAAGCATACCTCTGAGCTAAAATGTTGTCCATTTCAAACCAGTGGAGTCGCCAATAGATTTCCGAACAATGGAGTCGCCATGGTGAAAGATGAGCAGTCAAAATAATGTGTCCAACTTTAGTTCACCATCTAAAACGGGATCTCTTTGTTGTCGTTCTCCCAGGGAAAATATCTTCACTTCCGTCCCCAGCAGCGACGCCATTAATGTTAGCACTAAGAGTCACCCTCAGACTGCAAGAGGATAAGCCCAGTACCCACCAAAATGTAAATGGATTAAAAAGGTTTGAGTAGGTGGATCAGCAAGACTTTAAAGAAAGGAGAAGACAACAAAAATAAGTGCAAATCAGGGATGGACCATTGGGCTATGGAGTCATAAACAGTCTGCTCATCGAAGGCATTTAAGATCCCTATCAGACAAAAGATTTGTATAATGATGGAGAGAAGATTAAGACAATAACATAAAGACGAATATTCGCTAAGCAGAGATCCTCTCTGTGAAGAGAATTTAGATGTGTCTGAACAATAAACAATAATAGATAGGCAAGCTTACAACAGATCCTCTACTGCATCGAGAATCTATCGATCAATGAAAAATTTTAATCCTTAAAATCAACAATACATTCAAACAAGGTGAAGAATAGAACTGAGTACATAGAATTCAGATGTGTCTGAACAGTAAACAATGATAGATAGATAAGCTTACAACATATCCTCTACCACATCAAGAATCTATCAAGCAAAGACAAATTTTAATCCTTAAAATCAACAATTACATTCAGACAAGATGAAGAATAGAATAAAGAACATAGAAGACAAATCTAATGAAACAACTCATATGAGTCTTCAATAACAATACAATTTACAACTACATGCCCCTCCGACTTACCAATTGAAACATACAGTCATAAACATTTCTCAAAACTTCCCCCGGTCTTGGACCGAACCCCCCCTTCCTCTATTATGTCATTCATCATATGTATTTATAATCAAAACAATCCACCACTGTGAGATGACCCTCATCTTCTCTTGTCTGTCATGTTCCTTCTGTCAAAAGGAAACTCTGGTCAGTATGGGCTTGCAGGAGAAACTTCCCTATGTGGTACTTCAGGCTGACAACCATGCTTCCATTTAAGGGGGAATTTGATTGTTCAACCACCAGTCCTTCTTTCATTAACTGATTTCTCCTTGGGATCAGGATGAGGATTAACGCCTAGTTTTTTGCCACGCGTTGCTCTCGGATTGGGCCCTATATAAGCACGTGATTGCGGAAGTTGCCAAGGGTGGTTTGGTTCCACACAGTTTCGACCCTCACAATTCACCACCAACTTCCACGTACCTCTTCCGCTATACCATGGTTTTTATTGCGAGACTGCTCTAGAATTTTAACGTTTGGGCATGTTCCATCCCTGCAATGAAGTGTGGTCATTAATCTATTACAATCTGTGATCTGGGAACACCCTGTTATTTTAGTGCCCCCGCTAAAATTTATCCGTCTACTAACTACAGAATCCTTTTAATCATGTTTAGAGATGGAGCCAATTTTGGTGCTTGGGAGCTTTGAAAGCCAAGCTAGAATATCTCCCGGGGGATGATCTCCCGAATCTGATGTGGTGGCCTGACGTCATTGTGTTATCACAACTACTCATGGATGAGCGCCATGTGTCTTCAACACTTCGACACTTCGGGCTTCGGGGGTTTTGGATTGTGAATCATGAAAAACTCTCGGAGTGATGTGGCAGCCCGAAATGAATGCTATGCGTCCTTGACGGATAAGTGCCATGTGCTGAGTTGAAAAACACCCGTGGAGTGGTAGGGCCTGAAACGACGTGGCATCTTGACGTCACTTCGGAACTTCAGGATCCTCGGATGGAAATCTCCAGACGTAAATTTCTCCCGGTTGACGTGGCAACCTCTCGCTACTTCGACACTTCTGACTTCGAAATATTTTGAAGGCAGGCATGCATATCTCCTGAAGTAACATTCTCCCGATCGACATGGTAGCCTCTCGTTACTTCGGGACTTCGAAGCTTCTGTCTAATCGTTAATCCTTGTCCGACTTTGAAACTTCGAGTACACGAGAGTTGTTAATCTGAACTGCACATGGGATCTTCGTCGTTGAAAATTGAAACTACCTGCTTGCTTGTATTTCAAGCCCGAAATGGACTGCTCTGAACGCTCCATTTTGCTCATAGTTTTTTCCTATGCATACAAAGGACTTGACCGGCCTGACATTATCAACTAGAAGAGGAAAAAATTATAGGAAGGCATGCAAAAAGGAAAGAGACTCGACAGAGGTGTGGACCTAGGTCTTAACAAAAACTACATATGCCCCATGGAAACTTTATGTGCTAACACATACAACCATCATCATTATAGTTTCAAAACATTTACCTGCATCATTAAATCAGTCTCCCATACTAGAGAAATACAATAAACAACAAGAAAGGAGTCAAGGAAATCTTCCCTCCTCCAACTCCTACACAACCCTAGACTTTTAGTCCAGTTGAGTTATTTTCTAGGGCCTAACTGCCTTTATTTATCACAGTTTGACCAAGCCTATTCATTTATATGTGCTTATTTATTCATTTTCCCTTTTTCCAGTTGTACTTGTTCCCACAACTGCGCTTCTAAGGCTTACAACTCTGTTAAACAATTCAAAGTTTTTAGGGTGAGAACAAAGTTCCTCCTTTTCTCCTTCTTTGCTTATGCAATCTACTTCTTATTGCAATCCCCATGCTCGTTTCCTTGAGTAGTCTTAGTTAGGTTCACCTCAATCTTCCTGGTAATTCAACATGCTACAACAACAAACCTTTTGTTCACAATTAATCATGAACCTGTGTATTTTGCACATTACCATTTAGTTATTAGAATGGTCAACATTCATTTATTAGTCTTCCACTCATACATTTTGTTTTAGAATATAATCCAGGATTCTTATATATATATATATATATATATATATACTTTCAACCCACTACCCAATTCTTAGCAGTCATTAAGGTTGTGACTTTTTTCTCCTGACAGATTCTTCACACAGTTCCTCCCCAAGAAACTCCTTCAGCATGCAACTTCCTTATTGCATATCCATTACTATCTTTGATGGCCTCAACCTTGAGTTAGTTTCAGTTGTTTACCAAATATTCCATAAGGAATATAAACATGCATCTTTGTTATGCATCCAACTTATTTATCCACACATATTCCTTGTTTTCTTAACTTACATCCATGATGTACTTAACCACATGCATAATCATAAGCCTATGTGTAGCTACCATAGGAATATTTCACAACTCACATACATCTTTACTTTAAAATCATTCAACTCATGATTGTTCACAATCATTCTCATGTGATCCTCAAAGGCATAATCATGGTACCTCTTATCATGACAACAGAGCATCCTTGCTCATTTACTCTTTTGTCTATTTATACTAGCCTTTCCTGAGGGAATGGGGCACATTCCCCTTAAGCTATCATTCAAAACAAAACTTTCATGACTCTTCAAAATAGAGTCAGCCATGCATCCATGGTATTCATTCAATCTTGGCAAGTGAAATTCTTGCCTTACATTTCACTCATACATCACACATGTGCATCATTTGCACATTTAACATCATTCATTCATATCTATTCGGTCTTAATATAAATCCTTATATCAAGAAACCTTATGATGCATTAAATCCATGCACTCAAGCATAAATAAACATAGCTAAACATTCATCATGCAAGCTCATTGCTTGCCCCCTTTTCCATGTAATTCATACACATGGACATATCATATTTCCAGATCCTTCTCCCAAGGATCCTACTGCCATTCTCATAACAAGTCTCATAAAGACACTCAACACTGGGCTTCCCTCTTAGATGAGAACTTGCAGTCATTCACATGATATCCACATGTCAAGTTTAACAGACAGTCGTAACTATGTCCCTCTTCCCATATGACAACAACCAACAAGAAAGTATTCTTGCCTATGGTATTATAAATTTATTCAACTGCCCAAAAATATTATCAGGGCAACTCCAACAGTGCCCAAGGCAACAAGACAACTTATCAAGCTTCTCTTTCATGCCTCAAACCATTTTTGGTTAACATACATTTTTATGAAGGGAATCATTTTCTAGATTCCATCTCACCACTACTTGAGCATATCAAATCATACCTTATATGGATACCATCCACCTCTAGATGTTAATATACCCATTGGTCATCTAAAAGTGCTCCAACACTTCCCTTACCACATTCAGGATCAACATTTCATTAACCATTTTACCTCATTTATAATGAATTTTAATGTATAATAACATTTGGACTATTTCCTTAAAGCCCAAATACAATTTTCGAAGTATATGACTTACTAAGTATTTTAATACAGAACTCCAGAGTATCTCCAGATCATAATTAGTCTTGGGTAGGAAGTCCATCTCTTTCCTTTTAAACTTTTGTAGAGATTCTAGTTGTTTTTCCTATTTTCATTAAAACATAAGATAGGTTGTAAATGTAGATCAATCCTTAACCATTACACCCAAAATTCTTCTTTTTGTTCAATGACAGTTAGGGATGGAGGTCACTCTCCTCCTCCCACATAAATTTTGGAAAAAAAAATTCTATCCACCAAGCAAGGGAGGATGTTGTGATTGCTCACTCAATCACTCCATATTTCTGCATCTCAGTTTATCAGCTTGATTAGAAAAAAATTGCCCGACAATTCCTGCACCCAGAAACAACTTTGTTTCTCAACTGCCTTCAAATCCAGAGAGTTTCACATGCTCTTCCTTTTCAGAAAATGGTCACTAGACCCATTCCTCTTGCTTATACATGCCCTTAAGTTAATAGGGATACACACTTCCCTAGCACAACCATGAGCTTTTGAACTTTCTCATGTCATTTCACTTCTTCCATGAGGTTCAATCCTCGTGACTTCTTTTATTTTACAAAGAGGGATTACCCTAGTAGGAAGTTTTTCAGTTATAATAGGTCAAGTAGGTTGATATCACCTGCTCCAATAAGGCCTCTAGACATGGAGGATTTTTCTCCCAATTCCAAATCCTTCATTTAATCAACACTTTTAATTAACAGGGGCTTCATAAGCCCTCTTTTTAGGCAATTCCTGCCACCTATTCAGTCCATTTTCATTCTGGACTCAAGTACTCCTTAAAACAGGTTTATGCCATCTGCACCCAAGTTTTATTATTAATTCCCTTCGGCATAATCCCACTTTTGTAGGACTGGCTATCATTTCTCCAAAATAAATGACAGGCTTATGTTGCCACAGTCTAGCATGATTCAATCTCGTTGGGTAAAATCCCAACCGAATTTTAATCTGCATCCTTCTCCGCAAGGAACTTATGTAGATAATTTCCATATGGCAATAATACTCTCAACAGGCTCATCTTAGCCTTGGTAAACTAGTCTTATGATTGTTCTCTGACCCAGCTAGCCCTGTGTTTGAATCATGCTCTGCTAGATAGGGTAGGGAAGGGTGCCCTCTCCCTTAAAGTTTTATAAGAAAGAAAATAAAATAATCACTTGACTCTTTTGTGAGCCCAAGCAGACCAAGTGTTGTTTCCCGCTCTGATGCCACTTTGTAACACACTCGACCCCTAAGTACCTTTTTAAAGGATGAGGCATAAGAATTTCGCTTTTCTCAATCATCTAGAATCCTCTTTCCAAGATCTCCGTCAAGTTCTGCTCGTCAATGTTAAGGTTTGAGATATTATTAGGCTTCTTTTCAATTCACTAGATAACCATAGCATAGATAGGATCACTGATAAATACACAATCACAAGAGACACAACATTTATCTTGGGAAACCCTCATGGTGGAGAAAACCTAGCAAAAACTTCCTTAATATAGATAGCCAATACAATGCCAAGAGAATAAATCAAACAAGACAGAAAGTCCTCTCCCAAGTAGTGTGCCTCTCTCTCTCTCTTCTTCTCCAACTGCAGCTCCAGACTTGCGCTCTAATGAACAAGTGAGTGTGTGTCCAAATGAGGCGCTAGCTTCTCTTATTTATACAATCTGGCAGGCGCTGGAGTGAGGTGTCTTTTCACTAGCAGGGCCGACTTCTCAATCTGGGTGGTTATAACCACTTTAATATATTACGGGGCCGACTTTTCATTTAGCCCATTACAATTAGCGTTTGACCAATCCGCAAAAGGGGATTTGGTCAATTACAATACCCGACATGATCAATCCGCAAAAGGAGATTGATCTAATGAATGATACATCAATAATAATTAGAATACTCTTTGTAGTTAGATTATTTCAACACTCCCCCCTTAACAAGAAGGGTATTCTACAATAGCATCAGGTGAGAGAGAGGGCAACATCATCAACAACATCTTGGAACATTTACTGGAATATCTATAAATCATCAAAAGTTTTTCTCATCATCATTATCATCATTCATAGCAGAGAGCTGGAATGACATCATCATCCTCATCGGCATGAGGCTAAGGTAATATTATCATCATCTTCAATGTGAGGCTAAAGTAACATCATCGTATTTGGCATGAAAGATGAAATGACCTCATCATCATCATAATCATCTTCAGCAACGAGTTGAAGTGGCATCATCATCATCATCATCATCTTCAGCAAGAAGCTGAAGTTGCATCATCATCATAAATTGCATCAACATGGATTAGTATAACACGAATACATCATCATCATCAATAACAACACAAGGCTGATACAACATCAAAAGAAACAATATCACATCACAAAGGCTGGAGCATCATCATCAACAACAACATCACAACACGAAGGTTGGAGCATTATCAACATCAGCACTAGGTTGAGAGTCTTCAACACGAGGCTGGCATCACAACACAAATATGGCAACACATCATCACAACACGAGGTTGGCACATCATCACAACACAAGGTTGGAATGTCATCAACATGAGGCTAGCATCACAACACTTAAGCTGGCACATCATCACAACAATTAAGCTGGAATCACAACATAACAATTAAGCTGGCATCAACAATTAAGCTGGAATCTCAACACAACAATTAAGATGGAAGCACAACATTTGGTTGGCATCTCAACACAACAACTAAGCTAGAAGCAAAACACTCGGCTGGCATCTCAACACAACAATTAAGCTGGAAGCACAACACTAGGCTGGCATCTCGACACACCAATTAAGTTGGAAGTACAACACTAGGCTGGCATCTCGACACAACAATTAAGCTGGAAGCACAACACTAGGCTGCCATATCAACACAACACTACTCCCCCTATTGAGGGAGGTCCTTTCAGACTATACCGAGCTTATCTTGAAAGTGCTCAAACTTTACACGAGATAGAGGCTTGGTCAACACATCGACAACCTGTTCATTCGTGCTAACATATTGGAGCTTTATGGTTCCTCTCTGCACCATGTCACATATGTAATGGTATTAGATATCTATGTGTTTCAACTTGTCATGAAATACAAGATTCTCTGTAATATTTATGTAGCTTTGTTTATCACATAGGATCGTGGTTGTTTCCATCCCTAGGTCGAATAGACCAGTCAACAACTTACGAAGCCATATGGCTTCACAACTGGCAAAACACGCAGTAATGTATTCTGCTTCCGTTGTACTGAGAGCAATGCTAGATTGCTTCTTACTTTGCCATGAGATCATGGCTGATCCCAAACTAAAACAACATCTTGAAGTGCTCTTCCTGTCAGAGACACTTCCATCCCAATCTGAATTAGTGTACCCACTCAGTGTGAAATTATGATCTCCATCATAACTGAGACCGTAATCTAATGTACCCTTAAGGTACCTCATCACATGTTTTGCAGCAACTAGGTGAACATGTCTGGGTTCTACCAAAAACTGACTCAAAGTGTTCACGGGAAAACAAATATCTGGTCTGGTGTTCGTCATATACATCCGTGATCCAATGCTCTGTCTATACAACGTGGCATCAATCAATTCTGACGAAGTGTCGACCAGAAGCTTCAACTTTGTTTCCATGGGTGTATTCATGGACTTGCACTCCAACATATCAAATCTCTTTAGGATTTCAACTGCATACTTCCCTTGGTTAAGGAATATTCTCTTTGGGCTCTGCCATACCTCAATACCTAAGAAATAATGCATTAGGCCAAGGTCTTTCATCTCAAATTCTAAAGCGAGCTTCTTCTTACATTCGGTGATGAGTTTTTCTTCTACAGTTAAGAATAAGTCATCCACATACAATAACAATATCATCGACTCATCATTCATAACCTTGAAGTAGAGGTTAGAATCAACTTTACTCTTGGTAAAGCCCAAGCTCATTAGAAAACTGTCTATCCTCTGCAATATGAAGCTCTAGGAGCTTGCTTCAACACGTACAAATCCTTCCTCAACTGGTAGACATGAGTCTTTCTATCTTCAATCTTCAAATCATTTTTTCTCATTACATTGTACCAATCTGGTACACTTGCTCAGCTACCACTCAATCTGCACAATCATGTGCTCGCTCTATGTGCTTTCTGCAAAACACTTGTTTGTCTCACTGTCTGGGAGTATGTCCTCTACTCTCTCTGCAACTGTTCCTTCTGGAATTGGGACTCTGTACCTGCACCTACTCTACGACTGAGAATGATTGCTTCATCCTCACTGTGGCTTCTAAAATCTCAGAGTAACTCCTCTTCTTCTATAACGGCAACAACTTCATCTGAAACTGAGGGTGGCTCAATAACTGATACTAAAGATAGCTCTTCTTCTTTCATGGAGGTAACTCTATCTTTCATTGTAGTCATGTCTCCATGACCCAACTAATGTACTTCACCAATTGCCACTCAATTTTAAATATGGGGATTGCTCCCCCTGCATCTCA
This sequence comes from Picea sitchensis, assembly GCA_010110895.2. Classification (NCBI taxonomy): domain Eukaryota; kingdom Viridiplantae; phylum Streptophyta; class Pinopsida; order Pinales; family Pinaceae; genus Picea; species Picea sitchensis. The sequence continues at coordinate 47,576 of SNQJ01S0026235.1, read as the reverse complement.
TACTATATATGAATCATGGTTGTTTTGGTTGTCTTCATAAATACTGGAACTATTTCTTCAATAAGTTTCTCGTCATAGTCTTCTCCCTTTTGTTGGGAGAATCCTCTGGACATACATCAAGCTTTGTATATCTGCAACATGTTTGATCTGTATAGATCAATATTGGAAGTCAATACCGACTTCTCTTCTCACAGAAGAATCCATATCCTAGTCTTTCTGACTGGCTTCCTTCTTTGTCACTGAAACAAGGGAATATTCCCAGGAGATTTCATATCTCCTAGAAGTTTCTGAAGCTACAATCTAGTCTTCTCATGGCATCTGTCTGCCAGTC
>SNQJ01S0026235.1:13839-47240 GCA_010110895.2 Picea sitchensis | reverse complement strand
GATCAGGCTTACTCTCAATTTCTTCTGAGTCTATAAGGACTTCATCATCTCTTACAGGGTATACTTGGTGTTGAATACCAAGTCTAGATGTGAAAGACGAAGCCAAGCTTCAAACGAGTTATGTTTCTCGTTCTAATGTTCAGTCATCTTTGGAACCTTCTGCTCCTTTCAATCAATCTTCATATGAGATACTTTGAATCTCAAGAGATAGCTTCTTCTTCATCTTCTTTGGTACATGAGTGTATATGGTCATGTACATAGTCTGCTTCATGTCTCATATAATATGTTTCCTTCAACAACCTTCACTATATCTTCCTAAGAGTTATCACTTGTGACCTGAAACAAGGTCAACAAGCAAGAATAATACTCTTTTGATAGTAGTAGATAAAACAATAGCACAAATAATCATCACAATAGCTCCTTTAAAGCTATCACTTGTGACCTGTCTGAAGTAAGGATCAAAAGTAAGAAATACAATATGAAATGAGGTCAACACTCTTATAGTGTTGTGATCAACCATTCCTCCAAGGCAATCTGGAACTAACACAAGAGGTTTCTCCGAAAGGAGATGTTAGTTGTATCAGGAAAATGATTACATTAAGCATTTATATCAATATGCTCACATGCTACCAAGTATAATAATTTTCAAAGACTGTTATCTTAACTATAGTGTTTAGTTGTAAAGTGCTAGTTATCAACTTGTCATGTGCAACTTTGAATCTTATCAACTTAATTAATCAAACCTGGAACTTGGAGCCTTGTCCTCAAGAATGAGTGTGCTTTCTTCAACCTGTCTTCTGTACTAAGACAATATGATATCTTGATAGAAGGTTGGGTTAGAGGGTAAACTCTATGATCTCAAATTTTAATCCATCTAATACCTTGACTCGGATTTTGACCAAAGGTTAGAATGATGGTCATAGCTACAACATGCAACACTGGTCAAAATAATGTCATAACAAATAGATGCATATCAGAATAATCACACTTGGGTTGCATTATACCTCTGAATGTGTTGGATCTTGAGATCCCTCTGGATCTATGGCAAGAGATCCCTTCTCCTGCAAATACCCTTTAACGCTTAACAATTTAAACATATGTGAGTACATACCTCTGATAACATTTGCAGGTAGTGGCACCATCTGGTAGTAGCGACAATGGTCACCAACTCTTAAAAACTTCAAGGGTGACTGCAACTGGTACTACGGTTGATACTTCAAATAGTACTGCAACTGCAATTGATACTGCAACTGGTTCTGAGACTGCAACTGCAACTGCAGTTGATACTGCAACTTAGGGTTTTATGAGGAAACCCTAATTTTTCAAACTTCAAATTTTGAAATTTTGATCCAGGGGATAGATGCGTTGAGATGAGGCGAGTAAGCTGGTGCAGTCAGATTTATGAAAATCCATCTTTTATCCCCTCAAACTTGACCAACAGATTTCTGGACTGGTGCTTCTGGTACTTTTGGTTTTCTATTTTTTCTGGTACCGATGAAAACTAGGGTTTCACTTTCTGGGAGATCTACCCACTGAAAATGTGCGCTGAAGGTGCCAAAGAACTCCTTGGGTTAGGGCACACTTTTCTAGATGGTTTTGAGGCTGAAACTCTTCTTCAATAAAAATCCCTAATTTGCATGTACGATAACAATGATGTTTTTCTTCTTCTTGTGAAAGATGCTCTCTTCAGCTTAGCTCTAATACCATGTTAAGGTTTAAGCTATTATTAGATTTCTTTTCAATTCACTAGATAACCATAACATAGATAGGATCACTGAGAAATACACAATCACAAGAGACACAACATTTATCCTGGGAACCCCTCATGGGGGAGAAAACCCAACACAAACTTCCTTAATATAAATAGCCAATACAATCCCAAGAGAATAAATCAAACAAGACATAAAGTCCTCTCCCAAGTAGTGCGCCTCTCTCTCTCTCTTCTTCTCCAACTGCAGCTCTAGACTTGCGCTCTAATGAACGATTGTGTATCCAAATGAGGTGCTAGCCTCTCTTATTTATACAATCTGGCAGGTGCTGGAGTGAGGTGTCTTTTCACCAGCAGGGTCGACTTCTCAATCTGGGTGGTTATAACCAATTTAATATATTCTGGGTGGTTATAACCACTTTAATATATTTTGGGGCTGACTTTTCATTTATCCCATTACAATTAGGGTTTGACCAATCCGCAAAAGGGGATTTGGTCAATTACAATACCCGACATGATCAATCCGCAAAAGGATGAATAATACATCAATAATAATTAGAATACTCTTTGTAGTTACATTATTTCAATAGTCAAGAGCTTTCCAATGACTGTTACCATGCTCAAATCCAAGCTCTGGATTGGAAGTTATGCCCTTCTGAAGCTCTTCAGACGTCATTGGTCAAAGGCCATGTGGCACCCACGTGGGTTCGCCTCATATGTACCATCCCACCTGGAATAGACTCGACCAAGATTGTCATCCTTTAGCGATGACATGGCCACTGGAGGGGCAGTTACAAGGAATGTTCCCCATGCCTTCGCGATTAGAGGTTGTTCGGCCCTTCGTCCTTCCTGTCCATGTCTGACACATTCCCGGAGTTCCCTAGCACTCTTGCATCTATGGTGAAGATCAATCCACCGTTAAATCCAACGACTGAGATTCGCCCTCATTCCACGCATAGGCTTTGGTGTCGTCGTTATGCACACTTGCAAACGTCAGCTAATTCCTGCTCACTTAGTGTGTCATCGGAGGCACAATGCCTAGGTTCAAATTCCACGTTGTCACTTTGACGTGAACCTCTTATGTCTAGGCTAACTCCTAGGGGAGCCAAGGGGGATAGACCCTAGTTACTATATGAGATTAACGTTTGTGGTATAGGAGTTGGTTTTAATTGGTTAAAAGGTCAGGGGGAATCTATCCTATGATGTTAAGAAACAATGCAAGATGCAATTATCTAAGTATGAAAGTCAGACCTTTTCCTAGGGCAACTAAGACTAGTGCCTAAGATTGGGCAAGGGGTCAACTAAGTTAAGGGGATGTTCGTTACAAGATAATTACAAGTTAAAAGTATTACAACAAGATAGATACAACTAGATACAAAAGAATATGTTAGATATATAAAGCTAACTAAGCTAGATACAAGATATACAATATATCAAAAAGTGCTTGAAATGTGCAGGAAGGAAGATATTCAAGATGAACAAATGATCAACACATCAAGCCAAGCATGCTCACAACAGATATAATTTTGTTGGACTACTTTTCAATGGCCAAAAGATGCAAAGCACTCAAGACCCAACCAAGAGAATGCCTCCAGGTGGATGCACACTTCTTGAAGGATCACACCACAGATACAGGGATACAAGATAGATGAAAAGATTGAAAAATGAGGTATTTCAGATCAGGGATATAACCACTTAAGCAATTATTCTACAACACATAAAAGATAACTTGCATGTAAATTGAAAGACAACGAGATCAATGAGCTTGCAAGTGTGTAATTGTATTGCAGACATTGTAGACTAAGGATTAAGTTAAGTGATTAGTGTGAGATTAATTTTATCCCTATCTAGGTGTCAACCCAAAAACTCTCCTCCCCCAGTTACTAAGTGACTACTGGATGCTCAAGAAGTGAGACAACGAAGCCTACCCTAGTTTCACAGGTCAGTCCTAAGATCAGAGTACTCCCGGAAAGGACGTTGTGCACCGTGAGACCATCCTCGACCTAGCACCTTCCGTTGCCTTCCTCCGACCCCGTTTTAAATGGTGAAGATGGTGAATTATGGTGTCCTATTAAGTCTAATTAATTTGTTGTAGACCTATGAGCTAAATATTGCAATGCGTGTTTGAGTGCTTGTAGCTTGCTCAACAATGCCAAAGTACTGAAACTGAAAGATAAAAAGGTTGATGCCTTTAAACAATGAAGTTGTAAAATGAGTTCTTAAGTGTTGAGTTATTGCATGTGAGTATTAAGAACTGAAAGTGTTGATTGTGAAGGCTAAAGCCTTTAAAGACAATATTGCAAGTTAAAGTCTTAAGTGAGATTATTGCGTGTGAAATGTAAAAGACTGAAAAATAACTTGCAAAATGGAAAGCGATGAATTAAGCCTTCAAGATATCAATTTTTGCACGCATGTGTTAAGATAAAATGCTGAAACAGTAAATGACTTGCATGCAAAGTAAATTACGAAAGCAAATATCAACTATGCCTCCATGGGCTCTAATCTAGAAATTAAGTGCGAGATCTACTCTAGATTATTTTATTTTTAAGAATGCATGTAGAAATCACTATTAATCTAGCTAAACTAAGCAAGGAAAGACAGAAAAGAAAATTAATCTAAACTTGCAAAGTAAAGACTGAAGGAAAGGAAGGCAAGTCGCTTGGGTACAACTCCTTTGGGCTTGTGTTACAGTGATTTAGAATAGAGAAGAAGAAGAGAAACTTTTACCACTATGAGAGGAATTGTTTGAGGGTGTGTTGTGCATGAAAATTGGGCAGCATGCCCTCTTGTCCTAGTAAGAATCTGCAAAAATCAGCAAGCTATTGCTTGATGATTTGAACTGCACACCGAATGAAGTTACGAGATTTTTGTTTTTCAACAGAAACTCTACACATCTAAAATCCAGAATTTAATATTTGATTAAATGACCTATCTAAGCATGTTATATACCCAAAACTGAACGTGAAAGAATGAGGAAGAAGGACAGAAAATGCTAGTGAAGTGTAATCGAAGATGAGGGTAGATTCGTCCTTGAAGCTATCCCAACAACTTCATAGAGGTGATCTGCAAAATTTAAATCAAAAGTGAGATGGAACAACAGACAATATCCTGCATGCATAGAAAATACAACATAGTTTCTATTATATAAGAATGCACAAAATATATAGATGAGCAACTACATTATTGCCTCACCTAGCCTAGTAAACTAATTTACTTGAGCAACTATTGACCAAAACACATAAAGATTCAGAATGATATCACCTCACAATAAGTGGCACATCCAGACTAATCTTGAACGCCACAATTCCTCCAAATCTATTTCTGTATTATTAAATGAGAAGAGGTTGTAGCATCAATGCTGCTACAAGCTCTTCAAGAGCCAAAACTAGTGAAGCAATGTGAAAGAAATGAGAGAGAGAGAGGGCGGGATGGGGAGAATTCGGTAGCATAACAATACTGTGAAGAATGGTGTTGAATGAGGGATTGAGAGGTCTCTTAAATAGCCTTGAGGAACTAAGATACCCCTCTTGTATCTTTGACACTTGTCAAATATCCAAAGGTGAAGACAACTCAATGATGAAAACGAACCAATGAGAGAGTAAGCTTTTAGGGTGAGGGGAAATGGCAAGAAAGTGAGTTAGAAGGTTGAGTTGGCCTCATGAAGGAGGCGTATTGGCCAAGGAGGAAACCCATGCTTTCTTTGAAAGAAAACTTCCAAATTTTAAATGATGTTTCCATCTCATTTAAGAAGGAAAACATAAGTTTATTCTTTCCACGTGAGCTTTCTTACTTTTTCCAAGAGGGATGCGTGAGTTACTAAAGAAAGCATGAGGGAAAGTGTGAGTAAAAAGGAATGCGTGAGGGAAGTGTGGGTATAGTGTCTTTAACACACTCCCCATTGGCATGTGATAGGTGGAAAGGAAGGACCCACGCCTTGATTAAAGAAAAAACCAATTAGAAACGTGAAGTTTCCATTGTCACGTGAGGTAAAGTGTGAGAGTGAGTTGGAGCGTAAGGAACGTGAGGTTTCGTGTGCTTGGATTGTGGGAGGAGTGTGGAGTCCACACTCCAAAGTGTGATGTGAGTGGATAGGAGAGGAAGGGTGTATGAGTGGGAGAGGGGACCCACGACCCAATTAAAAGATTGAGTTTCCAATTAAAACGTGGGAGGGGTACATAAGCTTCAAAGTGGGAATTAAATTGAAATTTAAATAAATGAGTGGATAAAGGGTAGGTAAAGGGTTAGGATGTTTTAGGTAGGTTCCCTCTCATTAAATTCACACTTTACTTCACCTTATTTGACTCATTATTACAAAATTGACATTTGCCCATGTCCTAGGTTTGGCAATTAAGATCATTGTTTTCTAAAAAAAATCCTAAGTGGACAAAAAACCTAGCAAAACTTGTCCGACTGAGTTGAAACTTGGTCCACGGGTGCAGGGGGTCTCATTATCTTTCTTTTCAGTACAAATACCCCTATAAAAAATCACGGGACCTAATTTTTACATTAATTACCCAGAATTAATTAATTAATTAATTCCCAACTTAAAAAAAAAACATAGCTAGACTTGACGAAATTCCGTGAAATTTTGTGTGTTGTCTTACATGGTCATTTAAAACATTCATAAACACTAGCTACCTAGGAATGACTTCATTGTAACTTCTTTCACCACTTTGGAGGATTTATTGGGTGGGAGTGAAAAACTCAAGGGAGATTAACCCGGTTGGTCGGGCCACATTAACCTCCTAAGGATAAAAAACACTCAGTGAAAGGAACTCTCCTAATGAAGAAACCCTAAGAAAACTGACCTAACATGATCCATGTATACCTATTACAATATTAACCCACGCAGGGGTGCGATAATCCCACTTACAAAACTGTGTGTTGGAGAAAAAAAATGCCTTGTAGAACCAAATAATCTTCGACATGTTTGCATCTGATGATGCATATCTTCATGGTACATGGAGTTGACCCCCTAGTTGAAGAGGCAGTCAACATATGGCTCCACATGGGGATGTGTGTTCTATCTTCTCACATTGGGACGTGTGTTCTATATTCTCACATGGGACGAAGAGCATACGAGAATCCAACATCTACAAAATGATGCTCACCAATATCCAACATAAGCATACATATATAAATGAAAAAATAAATGTTATAAACAACATCTACATAATGAAATAACTATTGTACAACATCTATAATTATAAAATGAAACTATGATAGAAATACATCTAAGTACATAATCACATAATAAATGAAAGAATACAAAATTGAAATACAAGAGGAGGGTTAGAGATACATTACAACCGTCCATGCACTGGATGGAATGAAGCCATAAGTGTTTGAAACATCCTTGTCGAGGATGACTCACAGAAGACCCCTTCCCAAGTTTTATTAACTTAAATTTTTTCGCGAGAAAGAACCAGCCAAGAATCATGCTCCTTCTTCCCTTCAACCAAACACTGGAATATGACAAGCCGTGTAAACTTATAATACTTTGTTGCTCATGACTGCCAAGGTGGGAGGCCAACCAATACTCATAATAATATGACATTGATAAATTGAAGTTGCCTTCCATTTTCCCATTATTATGTACAAATTCCTCCTTTGGCTGAGAGGTCGAGAACGAACATGTCAATGGAACCATTATATTGTTTTCCTCAAGGTTGTCAAGGTTCTCCTTCAAAGAGATTGGTTCCATGGGAGGAGGGTGGTGACTTAATTTATCTAGATATTAAACACTTTCAAACTCAAATTCCTTTACCCCCTCAAAATAAATGACCGACTTATCCATGGATTCATTCAGAATTTCCCCATGAACTTCCTCATCTTTTTCACTTTCAAGCTCAAGTTCATGGGGGTACAGATACTCAATATAAGTCTCTGTGAAATTAGCTTCCAAAATTTCAATTGGATCTTCTATGGCCATAAACTGTTCATTCATGGCTTCAAACTATTTTGTATGGTCATATTGCATGTTCAAAATGATGTATTTAAGCTCCTCAATGGGATCTGGTGGAGAATCAACCTCTACATCTGAAATGGTTTTTTTTATATCTGGAAGATTCTTCCTCCATTTTTCCATAAAATCATCAACCAATTCAATGCAAATTTCATCCTGATCATCCCCAAATATTTCCAAAGAGTCATGCAGAGAATCCTGTATGGTCTTGATCGACTTATCTTCGTGAAGAAGAAACCAATCACAAGCACTTCTCTGACCCTCCAAAAGAGTCCAGGAAAACAATCTCATAAGAGCATCCTCATGGATAGGTGGATCATACCAATCATCAATAAATTTCCCAAAGGCTTTGACATGAGCATAAGCATCAACACCATTATGAAATTCGATCACATTGTCAACAACATCTTCAAGTATATCATTAGGATAACCAACTATTTCTGAAAAATCAAAACGTTTCAGAAGGTCACTCATTGAAAAAGAAAAATCTGGAACCCAAAAGATTACTAAGGATCCAACAAAAAGGGAAACATGCTAACTTCATCCACAAACTTTTTCAAGTCCAAGGATGAAACCCCACAAGTCGCGAGTTCCTTCTTGAAGAATACCTTGTCAAAATATTTTTTAAAATGGAGTCGCCAGATGACCAGGTTTATCAACAAACAAGAGCATCAGACAAAGTAAAAACAAGAAGGAAAGAAAAAGTTAGATTATTAAGTTGGAACAAGAATTGGATATCAGTGAGTGCTTCTTCTCCAAGAATTTCAAGCAGCCCATAAAGATTTCTCCTTGCAGTGTACTTGATATATTTGTTCAATGGAGTCGCCACTTGGAAAGGAAGCAAACAAAAACAACCAATGCAGGTTCAAAGAATTTTTAGTTCTAAAAAAAGTTAAGTCGTTTTGACCAAGGATAAATGATTTATCCCCAGCAACGACACCAAAGATGTTGTCGTCCTTATACACACTTGCAAATGTGAGCTAAGTCATGTTCACTTAGTATGTCCTTAGAGGCACAATGCCTAGGTTCAAATTCCACACTGTCACTTTGACTTGAATCTCTTCCGTCTAGGTAGACCCTAGTTACTAGATGAGATCAGCGTTTGTGGTCTAGGAGTCAGTTTTAATTGGTTAAAAGGTTAGGGGGAATCTATCCTATGATGTTAAGCAACAATGCAAGATGCAATTGTCTAGGTATGAAAGTCAAACCTTTTCCTAGGGCAACTAAGACTAGTGCCTAAGATTGGGCAAGGGGTCAACTAAGTTAAGGGGATGTTCGTTACAAGATAATTACAAGTTAAAAGTATTACAACAAGATAGATACAACTAGATACAAAAGGATATGTCAGATATATAAAGCTAACTAAGCTAGATAGAAGATATACAATATATCAACAAGTGCTTGAAATGTGCAGGAAGAAAGATATTCAAGATGAACAAATGATCAACACATCAAGCCAAGCATGCTCACAACAGATAGAATTTTGTTGGACTGTTTTTCAATGGCCAAAAGACGCAAAGCACTCAAGACCCAGTCAAGATAATGTCTCCAGGTGGATGCACACTTCTTCAAGGATCACACCACAAATACAGGGATACAAGATAGATGAAAAGCTTGAAAAATGAAGTATTCCAGATCAGGGATATAACCACTTAAGCAATTATTCTACAACACATAAAAGATAACTTGCACGTAAATTGAAAGACAATGAGATCAATGAGCTTGCAAGTGTGTAATTGTATTGCAGATGTTGTAGACTAAGGATTAAGTTAAGTGATTAGTGTGAAATTAATTTTAACCCTATCTAGGTGTCAACCCAAAATCTCTCCTCCCCTTGTTACCAAGTGACTATTGGATGCTCAAGAAGTGAGGCAACAAGGCCTACCCTAGCTTCACAGGTCATTCCTAAGATCAGAGTACTCCCAGAAAGGATGATGCATGTCGTAAGACCATCCTCGACCTAGCACCTTTCGTTGCCTTCCTCCGACCCTGTTTTAAATGGCGAAGATGGTGAGTTATGGTGTCCTATTAAGTCTAATTAATTTGTTGTAGACCTATGAGCTAAATATTGCAATGTGTGTTTGAGTGTTTGTAGCTTGCTCAACAATGCCAAAGTACTGAAACTGAAAGATTAAAATGTTTATGCCTTTAAACAATGAATTTGCAAAATGAGTTCTTAAGTGTTGATTTATTGCATGTGAGTATTAAGAACTGAAAGTGTTGATTGTGAAGGCTGAAGCCTTTAAAGACAATATTGCAAGTTAAAGTCTTAAGTGAGATTATTGCGTGTGAAATGTAAAAGACTGAAAAATAATTTGCGAAATGGAAAGCGATGAATTAAGCCTTCAAGATATCAGTGTTTGCACGCATGTGTTAAGATTAAATGTTGAAACAGTAAATGACTTGCATGTAAAGTAAATTACAAAAGCAAATATCAACTATGCCTCCACAGGATCTAATCTAGAAATTAAGTGTGAGATCTACTCTAGATTATTTTAGTTTTAAGCATGCATGTAGAAATCACTACTAATCTAGCTAAACTAAGCAAGGAAAGATAGAAAAGAAAACTAATCTAAACTTGCAAAGTAAAGACTGAAGGAAAGGAAGGCAATCCGCTTGGATACAAATCCTTTGGGCTTGTGTTACAGTGATTTAGAATAGAGAAGAAGAAGAGAAACTTTTACCACTATGAGAGGAGTTGTTTGAGGGTGTGTTGTGCATGAAAATTGGGCAACATGCCCTCTTGTCCTGGTAAGAATCTGCAAAAATCAACAAGCTATTGCTTGCTGATTTGAGCTGCACACACTCAACGAAGTTACAAGATTTATGTTTTTCAACAGAAACTCTACACATCTAAAAACCAGAATTTAAGATTTGATTAAATGACCTATCTAAGCATGTTATATACCCAAAATTGAACGTGAAAGAATGAGGAAGAAGGATAGAAAATGCTAGTGAAGTGTAAGCAAAGATGAGGGTAGATTCGTCCTTGAAGCTATCCCAACAACTTCATAGAGGCGATCTGCAAAACTTAAACCAAAAGTGAGATGGAACAACATACAATATCCTGCATGCATAGACAATACAACATAGTTTCTATTATATAAATATGTACAAAATATATAGATGGGCAACTACACTATTGCCTCACCTAGCCTAGTAAACTAATTTACTTGAGCAACTATTGACCAAAACACATAAAGATTCAGAATGATATCACCTCACAATAAGTGGCACATCCAGACTAATCTTGAATGCCACATTTCCTCCAAAGCTATTTCTGTATTATTAAATGGGAATAGGTTGTAGCATCAATGCTGCTACAAGCTCTTCAAGTCTAGCCAAAATAAGTGAAGCAATGTGAAAGAAATGAGAGAGAGAGAGAGGGAGGGATGGGGAGAATTCGATAGCATAACAATACTGTGAAGAATGGTGTTGAATGAGGGAGTGAGAGGTCTCTTAAATAGCCTTGAGGAACCAAGAGACCCCTCTTGGATCTTTGACACTTGTCAAAGATCCAAAGGTGAAGACAACTCAATGATGAAAACGAGCCAATGAGAGAGTAAGCTTTTAGGGTGAGGGGAAATGGCAATAAAGTGAGTTAGAAGGTTGAGTTGGCCTCATGAAGGAGGTGTATTGGCCAAGGAGGACACCCACGCTTTCCTTGAAAGAAAACTTCCAAATTTTAAATGATGTTTCCATCTCATTTAAGAAGGAAAACGTAAGTTTCTTCTTTCCACGTGAGCTTTCTTACTTTTTCCAAGAGGGATGCGTGAGTTACTAAAGAAAGCGTGAGGGAAAGTGTGATTAAAAAGGAAGGCATGAGGGACGTGTGGGTAGAGTTTGTTTAACACACTCCCCATTGACATGTGATAGGTGGAAAGGAAGTACCCACGCCTTTATTAAAGCAAAAACCAATTAAAAACGTGAAGTTTCCATTGTCACGTGAGGTAAAGCATGAGAGTGAGTTGGAGCGTAAGGAACATGAGGTTTCGTGTGCTTGGAGTGTGGGAGGAGTGTGGAGTCCACAATCCAAAGTGTGATGTGAGTGTATAGGAGAGGAAGGGTGTATGAGTGGGAGAGGGGACCCATGACCCAATTAAAAGATTGAGTTTCCAATTAAAACGTGGGAGGGGTACGTAAGCTTCAAAGTGGGAATTAAATTGAAATTTAAATAAATGAGTGGGTAAAGGGTTATGATGGGTTAGGTAGGTTCCCTCTCATTAACTTCACACTTTACTTCACCTTATTTGACTCATTATTACAAAATTGACATTTTCGAATGTCCTGGGTTTGGCAATTAAAATCGTCGTTTTCCGAAAAAAATCCTAAGTGGACAAAAAACCTAGCAAAACTTGTCCGACTGAGTTGAAACTTGGTCCACGAGTGCAGGGGGTCTCGTTATCTTTATTTTGAATACAAATACCCCTATCAAAAATCTCGGGACCTAAGTTTTACATTAATTACCCAGAATTAATTAATTAATTAATTCCCAACTTTAAATAAAACCTAGCTAGACTTGACGGAATTCCATGAAATTTCGTGTGTTGTCTTACATGGTCATTTACAACATTCCTAAACACTAGATACCTAGGAATGATTTCATTAGAAATCCTTTCACCACTTTAGAGGATTTATTGGGTGGGAGTGAACAACTCAAGGGAGATTAACCCGGCTGGTCATGCCACATTAACCTTCTGAGGATAAAAAAAACTCAGTGAAAGGAACTCTCCTAATGAAGAAACCCTAAGGCAATTGACCTAACATGATCCATGTAGACCTATTACAATATTAACCCACACAGGGGTGCGGTAATCCCGCTTACAAAACTGTGTGCTGGAGCAAAAAAATGCCTTGTAGAACCAAATAGTCTTCGACATCTTTGCAGCTGATGATGCATATCTTCATGGTACATGGAGTTGACCCCTTAGTTGAAGAGGCGGTCAACAGGCTTAAGGGATTTCAACATTCCACATTGAACACCCTGTTCTCTACTCTCATATCCTCCGAAGTCATGAAACCCCAGAATCCTTCCATGTGGCTCTGGCCTTCGACCCTTTTTGGAGCTTGCGTCTTAGCATTCCAAACACCTTGAGTTCTGAAGTCCCGAACTCTCGGAGCGAGTCCCTCTTACGTACGTGGCATTTTTCATGGGTGTCTCTACTACCATCTACCACCTAGAAGATACGTGGTGATGATGCTACGTTGACACGTGGTATCCATCTATCCAACTCTATACCATATACAATAAATCAGTAGGACATGTGGCTTAGCCATGTGCTGACATGCAGTGTCTCTGTCACACGATCAAACTCCACCATGTACTTTGTCCACGTTGTTTGTTGACGTCACTCTGGCATTCCTCTCTTCGAGGAAACTCCACGCCTTTCATATTGAATCACCCAAAGTGGGGTTTAGCCGGAGAGCCGAATAATAATTAGACGACCCATAATCTTCCTTAGTTTGATCCAACGAAAGACATTTGACAGAAGACAAGGGTGACACGTGGCCCAATCAATTGGTGACATGTGTCAAGGTCTATTTGACACATAAGGTCTATGAAAGTCAGGAATCGAGGTGACACGTGGCACACCTACTATGGGTCCACGTCACCCTAGGTGACATTAACATGCCATGTCACTACGACCTTCGGTGATATTCTCATTCACCAACATATCGAACCTCTCAGAGTAGGACTTCGTCGAAGTACTTTACATTGTCCTTTCACTAGGCTCGATCTAACGGTCGAGAAGGGTCCCGAAGGATCCTTAGATCCACGGTCCACGTTACTTTGCGAGTTCGGTATTCGGAGGTTGTGATTGTTTAACACCTTTTCTCTCCTGAAGTAGGTCAATGTCGGACAGACCGCAGTCTAGATCCAGCGGTCAAGACAGATACTGAAGCATCCTCGGATCGACGGTCCTCGTCGCTTCGTGACTTTGATGCTCGGGGGTTCCTCCCGTTTAACACTCTTTTTCTCCCGGAGTAGGTTAATTTCGAATGACCACGACGTAGATCGAATGGTCAGGGGAGATCCTGAATAACCTCAGATCTACGGCTCGCTTTACTTCGCAACTGAGAAGTGGATCGGGGTTTAACAAGGGGATGAATCCCACGATGACAGGTAAATGACCGCCAACTATCATCGACCATCAAGTTATCGATCCCACAGGTCATCTTCAACGCATTTGGACGTTGCAATGTTCATTCACCCGGAGCTCTGGAGTCCCAAATAACTTAGCTCATTTTTTAGTGTAGTGAAGGGTTCCATGGACCTGGTCCTATGGAACTTTGTCAAGCTCTGGAGGCTACACTCATAAATCTTAGCCAAGATTTGGTTAAGGTAGTGGGCATGAGCCCGTAGTCTCTTGGACGACTCGTTTGAAAGAAGCGTCTTCCATTCACAGAACTTAAGTTCTAAAATAGGGAAAGGTATTTTCAAGGGATCAACAGGACTGAAACATTCCAGGGAAGTTTGCCACGACTCTTACATTACAAAATCAATCCTTGGGAAAATTCCCTCAAGGATTTTCCAACCAGCAAAGAAACCATAATCATATTCCTAATTTCATTTGAAGACCCGTGTCTAATAGTTCTCTTGCTGCTAAGTAGAGGCAAACATAAACCATTTAAATGCAGGGGTTCACAAAAGAACAATAAGCATTACTAATATTAATCATGCAATTCAAATTTCAGTCATAGACACAAAAATCCAACCACTCATTTCAATTCTAGTACATAGGGTGTATGAAATGCTTATCTATTACAGTGGATCACCGACCAATTGACTGTGGGTGTTCGCCTTTTCACCCAACTGTAGGCTCAGAGGCATCCATTCTTAGCACTCTGGCCACTCTCGTGCCAAGACATGATATCATTGGGGAACTTTTACAATTTCTCAGAGGTTCTTTCTCTGTCATAGCCTCTGTGAGGTTTATTGGATGCTCCCTCAGCATCAAGCTCGCGACCTTCTGCTCAGGTTATGTTTTCTGCAAACTCTCAGAGATCCTTTCTCTTTTTCTCTCCCTTTAACCAGAACAACTTAATCCTTCAGTTCTTCTTCTCATCTCGAGAGCCTCACACGCTCTTCCTCTTTCTAAATGGTATCCTACTTCTCTTACACGCCCTCTCCTTTTTCCCCCAGGGAGGTTCTGGACCTATCCTATTCCTTGTGTCAGAAGGAACTTGGATCAGTCTGGGCCTATAGAAAACTGCACTCTGTGGTACTTCAGATTGACAGTTTTATGTCTCCTCAGCTAGACTCTCCATGCTTCCATTCATGGGGGTAGTTGATTGTTCAACCACCAGTCTTTCTTTCATTAACTAATTTTTCCTTGGGATCATGATGAGGCTTATTATTTCAACAAAGAGAATTTGGGTCATTTTGACATAATGAACCCTCTCTACAGTTTCCTCACTCTTTCCTCTAGTGATATCATGGCTAGTACTTCAAGGCTTCACCCCCATAGTTGGTTATTGGCAATATAAATAATAATACATTTACATTGTTCACATGCCATAGCATGGTAGTCATAATTAATGATTTATTACAAGCTGGGGGAAACAGGGGTATTACACGCCCCAACAAGAAATTCCATCAATAATAAAAAAGTGGGATGTCCTCTCCAAAATAGAAACTGTGAGGTCTCCAAATAGAAAGTGTAGGTTGACTATGTAGCATGTCCCATCAAATAACAATAGAAGGTTTGAAAGAATGAGTTCTAGATGTGGAGCACTCCAACTCATGCATAAGTAATGTTACCAACAAGCCTAATGACCAGGTCAAGACCCACCAAAAGTGGACATGTGGTTGCCCAAGATACAAGATGCCCTCCATAATAAAATTTCTAACCAGCTCATCCTGCTCAAAATTTATGTCAATCACTAGATCCATGTGTAAGGTGCTCAAAATAGGCTCAAAATCCATGCTATAAGGGGGCAGCCTCAACAAAACAAGTCGCCCTCTTTAGAAGTCAACAAAATCATGAGAGAATGTGTCATAAAGTGGTTTGTAGCTGTTATAACCACCTTGTATGAAGGGGTCCTCAAATCACGTGTAAAGTGGACCAATCATCTAACCAACTCCAAGAGGAGGGCGACCTCATCTAGCAACAAAATAATGTATCAAAGAGATGAATGCCTCAATATGTGTGCAAAGTAGGAGAGCGCTCTACTAGTAGTGGGGCTCCAACTCATATCATGTGCCAAAAGGGTGAGCACTCCTCATGAGGCAACCTCCTCACAACTCCCAATGCAACGCTACAATTCCGAAGGCAATGCTACAACTCCCAATGCAATGTCACCACTGTCAATGCAAAGTCACAAATCTCAATGCAAAAGGCTCCTCAAAAGCTGCAACAAAACTTTCAAGAGTTGATCTGTGTGGATATATGTGCCTTTATGATCATATCAAAACTTAATTAGATATTGGGCGTTCTCCCATAACAGGATTTGGAATCCCCAACTCTTCTCAGTGCCCAAAATACGTTGATCATTCCTTAGTTTGGGCAACTATACTTCATTATAATCACTTGTGGTTACCTTTTATCATTCTTCCATGGAGGGGGTTCCATATACTAAACTTTGGACTACTCTTCAAACTGTTGGAGATACATTGCATTGCTGAAAACTTTGTCTAATCCCCTGGTTGTCTAAAGACCCTCAATCTGTTGGGAATAGTCATGCCCTACAGGGCCCTATAGGATGCCAAAATAGTTGTGGAAAAGGGGTCATGATATCAACGCCCTATCTCAAATATCGGGGGAAGAAGATTGGATTGGACCTCAAAAGAGCATAACAATATTGAAAATAATGTTGTAGACAATTATCTTCCTTGGGGTTTGCAAGTTGTACTTTATGTTCTACATCAGCCTCATCAAGATAGTATTCTTCAATTGTTGTAGATAGGTCCTCAAAACAAAATTCAAATGTTAATATGTGTACTTCTTGGTTGGTTCCACAGATCCCTATCAAAACATCCATATTGTTGGTTCTTTCTTCTTTCTGCTGCAAATATGCTCATAAAGCAATGCTCCTATATGATGACTTGAAGGACTGTATGATACTGGAATTATGTGAACAAAGGAAAGTGTAGTAAGTGCTCCACCTCCATATGACAAACAATATATCATCATGCAAAACCCATAAGACACAGGGTGCTAAATCACAAGAGCTAGCTCTCAACATCATCATCATCTAATCAATGTGAGGGCTAGATCAATATATGTCCAATGATGAACAAAATACCAAGGTTAATACCATAGGACCAAGGAGTATCTCATAATCAAAGTATGTATCAAGAGGATGATCATCAAAAGCCAGCGGTGCCCATTCTACAAACCATTCAAACCTTGGCAAGTTTAACATCTATTTTATTTGTTGGAGTTGGTTTTTTTTTAAAGCGAAAAACATACTAGTTCAGATTTCTATTATATACAGAAACTGGTGTTACATCAAAACACTAAGGGGGACCTACCTAGAGGGAAACCAAGTCCCCTGCCCAATGATAGTCTTCAAAATTCAGACATTACGTGTAACATCCCCAACTCCCTACTGGGCAATGCCACATCAAAATTCTGAATTTCTGATACCATTTAATTCAATATAACTTCTCTGCAAATGAACAGAGTTATGCAACAAACCATAACGATTCATAAACAATTATTATCACATAGATTTCATAACAAGAAATAGATAATTACACACAGAGTAATTAAAACAATACATAAAAGACACTTATCTTATGATTAAATACCAACTGTGTGCAGACCTTCCACGTTCCTCCCATCCATAGACCGCACTGCTCATAATCTCAGCAGTGGGTCACCCCTGAGTTGGGGCTAAAATCTACCCAGGCAAAGGAAGTCCTAAGCCAGTCTAAGGTTAGTCAATCATCAACAATTCTCGGATTTAGGTGCCAACTCTAACAACCAGCCTACAGTCCCTCATCCCCCACATGTCTGTCCCACCCTAGGAAGTGTGCCCCTTCTCTGCGCAACAGTTCCTCGATTGCCCTACTTCCCTTCCAAGGCTTCAGCAACAGGTCAGATAAGGAGTCTCAGTGCCCTGTAGCTGCAACTTGACCCCTTGGGAATTAATTCCCAGAAGTTCTCTCACCTGGAGAGAATGCTCACGGGCTTGACAACCTGCTTCTTCCACCACGAGCCTGACAACACGCCTCTTCAACCACGAGCCTGACAACCCGTTTCTTCTAGTCACTGGGTAGAGACAACTTCCACGTACAGGTATGGCTGCCGAATTCCCTTCTCTAGTACAGACGATGAAGGATGATCCATATATGATTGAATGATTGAATGATGGGGAGAAAGTTATAAATTCCCCCATCTATTTTGCAAGTGTCATATGTGACACTTAGCACATAAGGGACTCTCTTGTCCCCACTTTTGAAAATTAGGATAACATAACCTAATGTTATGTGACCTTAGTACTTAGCAATAATATTATTTTATTCTTAGGCCTAAGTTCCTTGACTTAGTCCCTTAACCTTAGACTTATATCCCCCTTACCCTTTCTAGTGGAGTTTAGCCCCCCATCTCTCTTGTTGGGTCGGTTTGCAACAGTGATGTAATTTTATTAATAGTATGAGTGTTTGCATATTACAATAATAGGAACATTGACCTTTAACATCTAGGCTCTTTGGCCTAATAATCACATAATCCTTCTGGCCTATAATAACCTAGCTCACTAGCCTATAAAATATATTTACATTTACAACTTGGGATCAACCTGGGGTATTACATTCCTCTCCCCCTTATTTATGCATTGTCCTCAGTGCAGTATATACCATGTACAATTCAAAATTCTTCAAAAAGCTCCAAGCCTTTGTTATTGGAAGCTTGTTGTCTTCTTGGTGCTCTACTTTCCAAGCACCAATTCATGTATTCATACTGTAGCTGGAAGTCATTTTCTCCGTTCCATAGAGTTGTTTCAGGAAAGAATTTAGCTCGTTGTTCCATTTGACACACCCTCTTCCTTGTTTCACTCACCCTTCCAGGCTCAGGTATCCCTTCACTGCTACATAGTCCCTCGACAATCCATCTTGCCAAGGCTTTCACACACAAGGAGAGAGCCAACTCATTATTAGAACCCCACCAAGGTTCTACATTTATAGGGCTCCAGTGTCTCCAATAGTAGTTGTTTTTCCCAAGCATTCCAACTTTAATCAATATTATCTCATCTGTATCACACACATACAGTTATTATGAGAGAACATTATAAAAAAATCATTTAGAAACTCAAATTTATTTCATAAGGAATTCAACTTTTCCCAAAATATGAAATTTTATCTCATAATTTTTCATGGTTGTTGCAATAGTAGGATGCAGTCTTCCTTATGGATTTCAGCAAGCACCATACTGAATACCACTTTTCCTGCAATGCTTCCATCTTGCATTCAACCAATAGATTATCAGTATTTCCTGTACATTATACTTTCATTGCAATATGTACCAAAACCTTACAAAGAGATCTTCTCTAACAACTCTTGAAATGTTCTCAACTCCATGAGTTAGTAATAGTTGTAACATTTTAGTTGTTAGTATAATTATTTCCATTAAATAGCATATATGCATGCATTCACAAAACACATTCAGAAAATGCATTTAAGTATAACAATTCTATCATGCATAAGTGCAACTCTACCACTTACTATGCATGAGTGCAACTCTCAATGCATATCTATTCAATGCACCTTTGCATTGATTTTCATAATGCTCTATATCTAAGTCATATATCTCACCATTGGTAAATTGGAAAGTCTGGTCAATGCCTTGACACTTTTTTCCATACACTTCCTATTGCCTGTTCAACTATTTGGATGCCTCCCTTTTCGACCCGAACACTACACCAAGAATGTAATTCTATGGTGTTCATTAGTGTTAGCAAAAATGTTGCAGTCCAAACATTATTTAGAAGTAGGAAGTTCATTAGATATTTGTGTGGTACATAGCCTTTCCAAAACCATGTCATGGTCTCATACATGACTAGCTTTTCAGGCATCCATTCCTATAAGAGTGTCATACCCTTTATTGCTTTGGTTATTACCTCATAACCAAATTAACATGGCATGCTACTATGTCATTATATGCATTCAAAAGCTAAGAAGCTTTGATAATTATTACAGGCCTCCAGCCATTACCACACCTAGTGGTATCTTATTCCCATTTATGCATTCAAATAATACAATAATGTGATTTTATAAAATGACTCTCGCTGAGGGAATTCTTACCTAAATTCCCTTCAGCAATTATGCAGCATAAATTTATAAAATACATACCTGCATAGCTTCCATTAAATAAATTTGATGCAACTTGATTAGTTGATAACAATAGAAGCTCCCATGCCTCTTTTATCAGTCTTATAATCAACATTTCGGCTTTTTGTTGCTTCCTTACATATCCAACAACATCATCAACAACACTTGCAATCATGCAATTAACTCCTTCCTAGCACAATAGTCGGCATTGACAACATTCATAATCATATATATAACAATAGACTACTCCTAGTCTTTAACATGTTATATACATATTAACAAAATACATTCACTAATGCATATTATATGCACTAATATTGCTTCACCAGTGTGCTCATAAATGCATATGCATTCCATTTTCCGTACTATGTATGGCTGTCCAACAAGCCATACATAATTGTTGTTATAGTAATTGTAGCAACCTCTTTATTCCCGTACAACTTTCCATGTTGATCCTGGCTGTCCTTAAGTCTCACTGGATTCCTGCATCCCTTTTGTGCTCTCACTGTAATCACTGCACATGATTATTTCTGCCCAGAGCACTTTTCTAGCCAAATCACTCTTGGCTACTTTTGCATTTCTAGCCAAATACTATGTTGATATTGAATTTCAACATGTATCATTTTATGGATCCCTATGACCCAACACATACTTGGCCAAATTACATTTCCAGCCATGATCTCTTATTGACTTTAGATCTTCACTCTCCATTTACTTTTCTGGACCAAACTGGTTCAGCCTTTCCTTGACTGAACACTTCAGCACTTGTGGTTGCTTGAACCATTTTTTTCTCCTTTCTTGGCCATTTGGTTTTAACTTGACTTGCATAGTCAATTTCAGCATGTTGCTATGCGACACAATGTCTTCTTTTCCAGCTACATAGAATTAACTGGAAGGATTTAGCATTGCTCTTACTTGCCATCATATTTTCCAGTGATACTTTCCACCCCTGGAATGTCACTTATGGCTCTGTTCCACTTGATATAGATTCTCCTTAGATTTTATTTCTTTTGCATTCTATACCAAGCATATAATCATTTTCTTCTTCATGGTTCCTTATTGTTTTCCCTTTAGAAACCTTGTTTCCATTATCCTAAGATGTTCAAGGACATGAATCCATCCTAGAATCTTTCTTCCCTGTATGGGAAAACCCTTCCTTAAAACCCGATTGCATTCCTTTGGAACCAATCTATACATAATGCATTGTTGATGTATCTGCTGGCACTTTTTTAGTATGTTCACACCTTTATTGCTTCACCCCTGAAGTTTTGTCATACAACCATGCTTCCACTGCTCTACTCTAATAACAATAATGGAAAGGTTATCTCTAAAACTGTAGGATCGAATATTTGAAGATGTTGTCATTCTCTCCATGTATACACTCTGTCTTTCTTTATCAGAATACCAGCATCCCGATATATCAATTTGCATAGAATTGGTCTTCCCACCATGTACCTCTTTATCTTAACATTGGCCTTTGTTAGACTAAATAATCTTTCACTACTTCCTCTGTTTAAATGATATTCTTTACACCTTGATTCCACTGAGCATTCTGATTTGTAGGAGTGGATCTCTTGTAGTGGATTCCCAAGCCTTCATGGCTGCACCATGGACTCATACCTAAAAATACCACTTTGCTAAGACAATTTGCTTTGTTTTATAAACAACCCTAATCTTTGCTTGCAACACATTTATCATGTAAGGTAATAATTCTAAAAATTCTGGTGAAAGCAAGCATACAACAACAATGGTTAGTTAAACCCACAATACACTATTCTGGTAACATATGTACAATTTTTCCCCTTCATGGTTACCAAAATTCTTCTTTCTGATTCCTTGTAAATTTTGTTGCTCATCTCACAATTCTAGGTGATTACATGGACTCCTTGATCTAATACATTTCCAATGACTGCTTTCTTGCTCAATTCTGAGTTTTGAGCAGAAAGTTATGGCCATTTGAAAACTACCCAAAAAAACTCCTTCAACCAAGTGTAATTTTTAACTAAGCTTATGCATCCTTGCACATGCTCCTTTGGCAATTTGACAGAAGCTCGGTTGGGTTTCTTCATAATCATAATTTGGACAATCTAGCCAAGTTCCAGCTTCATCCAAGCTCTAGGCTGCTAAATACATCCATGATGATACTGCTGAAGTTTCAGGCGAATTAGTACTTTTGGCCCTAAATGCTACAGGTACCTTCTACCTCCTCCTGTGCATTTTCATGTGCTTAGATTTCTAATTTAGTTCCATGATTTTGTTCTATGGCTCAATAGATTTCCATAAACTGCTCCTGTGCTTCAATCTGATTTCGGAGCAGGAAGTTATTGCCTTCAGAGTTTAACTGGGCTTAAATTTACTCTCCATTGCTCGGGTTGTAAATCCCTCATCCTCACTCTGTTTGACGAATGGAATACGTCATTAGAAATCTATTATCGAGCTCTTTCATTTGAGCTACAAAAACTACACCTTGTTCTCATTGTTTTCGAGTAGCTAAAAACTCTGTTCAAGGCCTCAAAAATGCCCTGCAAAAACATAAACTGGAAAATACCAAAATTGTCCAATAATTTTCATTAGTTTTCTGATAACTTTAGCCTCCATATGTTGACTGGAATATGAACGTGGCACCTAAGTCCACATGGCATCTCGAGGTGGCACCATGTCATCCCCTGTGCTCTCATCTTTGCCCTATCAACCTCGGTATCCTTCTTTCTTTGCCTTTCTACTTTCTTTACCTCCATTGGCGCACATTAGTTAAATTTTGGGCCCCACAACCCTTGGCTGCCATGTGGCATCTTCTTATTGGGTTGCGGAGATGGGCGAGCCCCATCTCGCACCCATACACTTTGGTGCACGAATATGCATGTTGGTTTAATCCAACAACTAAGGTGTAGTGGGTGTCGGTGGTGATCGACGACCCATGTCGCCTTTCGACCCCCCCGACCTGCCGACCTTTAACACATGGGAAAGGGACCGAGAAACCTAACCACGGTTAGGGGTGGGGTGACGTGTCACACATACGTGCACTTCGACCCCCTCGGTCTGTGGTTAGTATAACCACCCCATACCCCCCAAGATTCCATATGGGGGTGACGTGTGTCTTGGCTCAAGATCCCATTGGGTAGGATAACACAGTCTCCGTGGCGCCAATTTCCATGCCAGCTTGTGCTTGCCACTGCCAGCATATACCTCTGCCATGCCTGCCACCATGTTTCTGTGTACCTGCCCTGTGGCAGTACGCATCATCTGCCCGCCACACCAGCTAACACGTGGCCTCCCCCACGTCATGATGATGTTAGCATACGAAAAAATACCCAATTTTTTCCAATTTAGCCTATTTTCCAAAATTTTAAAAAAGATGCTCAATTTCGCCCAAATTTGAAATTTCTTTTTGGGCCGCCATTAGAGCTCTATGACTAAGCTCAATACAACCAAGTCAAGCCCTATACATATACATATGTCCGTTGCTTTTCAAATTCGACTCTTTCACTTCGAATTTGTCATCATTTAGCTGCAGGAAATTGGGGCTTTTGCCCAATTTCATCCAATTTCACCATGGTCGTTGTGCAACCATTAAATTTGTTCAATACTCCAATAAACACAAATTCAACCTCTAGAGCCACCAATTACTTACGTGCACAATCAATCGACATTTCTGGCATGACCGTTTCTTCAATTCCTTTGCAAATTGAGAATTTATTTAACCAATTTCACTCAGTCAACCATAGCCTTATGTTGACTTCAAATTCGACCAATTACAATTCTGAATTTGCTCAGACAGAGATTAAAATATGGAAAAGCTCATCCTTGGACCAAATTTCCCAAATTCCCCATGAATTTAACAACAAAAATTGTGGCTCTGGCCCAAGTTCACCCAGCTACTCCCGATTTCACCACGAGAGCACCGTAAACTCAAAATTCGGCCATCTACAGACCCGAATTTGTTCATTTTGCCAATAAAATTTGGAAATTTCCATTCTCTGGTTAAATTTCCCCAACCTGCTTGTGAAATCCCTCTCAATTTCATTGTAAACATTTTGTCAAACAATTTGCAAACGAAGTCTCCCTGACGTTCTATCAAACAGTTTGCTTGTGAACTCTGTAATTTCACTTATGCGCTCTGCTAAATGGCCCATGCAGGCTCAGTGTTGAAAGTTGGAGCTTTGATACCACTTTGTAACATCCCCAGCTCCCTGTTGGGCAACATAAAAATTCCGAATTTTTTATACCATTTAATTCAATAAAACTGCTCTGCACATGAACATAGTTATGCAACAAACCATAACAATTCATAAACAATAATTACGACAGAGATTCCATAACAACAAATAGATAATTACACACACAGTAATTAAAAAAATACATAAGAGACACTTATCTTATGATTAAATACCATCTGTGTGCAGACCTTCCACATTCCTCCCAGCCATAGACCGCACTGCTCATAATCTCAACAGTGGGTCACCCCCGAGCTGGGGCTAAACTCTACCCAGGCAAAGGAAGTCCTAAGCCAGTCTAAGGTTTTCCAATCAACAACAATTCTCAGATTCAAGTGCCAACTCTAGCAATCAGTCTACAGTCCCTCATCCCCAACATGCCTGTCCCACCCCAGGAAGTGTGCCCCTTCTCTGCTCAACAAACCCTTGGCTTCCCCACTTACCTTTCGGGGCTTCAGCAACAGGCCGGACAGGGAGTCTCAAAGCCCTGTAGCTGCAGTTTGGCCCCTTGGGAATTAATTCCCAGCAGTTCTCTCACCTGGAGAGAATGTTCACGGGCATGACAACCCGCTTCTTCGACCACGGGCCTGACAACCCGCCTCTTCAACCACAAGCCTGATAACCCACCTCATCTAGTCACTGGGTAGATACAACTTCCACGTACAAGTATCGTTGTCGAATTCCCTTCTCTAGTACGGACGATGAAGGATGATCCATCCATGATTGAATGATTGAATGATTGGGGGGGAGTAATAAACTCCCCCATCTATATTGCATGTGTCAGATGTGACACTTAGCACATAAGGGACTCCCTTGTCCCCACTTTGAAACTTAGGATAACATAAACTAATGTTATGTGACCTTAGTACTTAGGAATAATACTATTTTATTCCTAGGCCTAAGTCCCTTGACTTAGCCTCTTAACCTTAGAATTCTAGCTCCCTTACCCTTTCTAGTGGAGTTTAGCCCTCCATCTCTCTTGTTGTGTCGGTCTGCAACAGTGATGTAATTTTATTAATAGTATGAGTGTTTACATATTACAATAATAGGCACATTGGCCTTTAGCATCTAGGCTCTCCGACCTAATAATCACATAAGCCTTCTGGCCTATAATAACCTGGCTCACCAACCTATTAAACATATTTACATTTACAATTGGGGATCAACCTGGGATATTACATTACTGGGTTTTTCAACTAGGGTTTGTTCATAAAGGAAAATAGCAAGAATATAAACCTATATTTTTCCATGATAACATAACAAAAAAGGAAACCTGAAAGAACAGAATCGGGCCTGTTGTCACTCCTTGGGAGGAGTGTTCTCCTCCTCTGCCACCTCCAACATTAGTTTTATATTCTCATCCTCCTCCTGGGTAACCTTAGAAGACCGTGGGTCTCCATCCAGAACTATAGGGTTGGTCTAGGTTCCAGCTGAGCTAATAGACCCTTCGACCTACTTTCCTTTTCCAACCTCCTCTTCTACCTTTGAAACTGTGATCTTTATGCCAAAGACCAACTGACACATTGCCTCGAACTTTCCTTCGAAGATTCTTATCGTGTGGAGCATCTCTTGTTGTTGCTCCTTGTTTTTCTCCAGGGCTTGAGCCATTAGAGTCTTCACAAGCCAATAGACCTATGCCATGTTGAAGAATTTGGTGTCTCGAGTCCTAAAGTGAATTGGGTCCTCCATCCAACCCTGAATTTCCTCCATGATCTTTTCATCGGGAATCATTTGGTGCTTGGCCCTAACTATCGCCTCCACTTCATGTTTTGCATCCTTTGAAGAGTTATGCATAAATTGGTATCTCACTTCCCACGCATCACTCTCAGCGTTGGTCAGAGAGGGCCGAATTCAGGAATAACCTCCCCCCCCCCTTTCTCCTTATTCCTCCTTGCATTTCGACCCCTGCTTAAACCTCTACCGATCTCTGTTACCCGAGAAAAGCACAGACCCAACCCAAGAATTAACCACACCCACACCACAAAGGACTACAGGAGATTCATCAAAGAGTAGAGACAAAAGGGGAAATCCCTTTGAACCCTCCCGGTTCTGAACAATAGTACCAACCCCTCCCCTTGAGAATGAAACCAAGAACCGGAGGCACCCAGTAAGCAACCCCAAGATGTAGAACGAGGAAACCAAATTAGTGATAAAATAGAACGAGAATGGTTACCTGGCGACCGCCCCCCTGTGTGCCATTGCCTCTATCCTGGGAGAACCAATCTCTACTCCAGAGAACCTTTGAGCCAACCATCGCCTCAACCCAAAACGTTGGAAGAAAAAGACCTTCCTTCACCTGATTTCTCTATCATTTCTGAATCATATACACTACTCCTCATCAGTTTTTGAAAATCCGCCTCCACTTCAGTACCTACCTTCTTCAATGCCCCCCACACGTTCATAACTTCCAGCATTGCATCAGTGTCTTGCTTAGCAAGTTGGTTCGCACCCAACATCATCACCAGTGGTGGAAATGGAGGCGACATACCTCCCACTGCTATCTCCATTACACTCGATGTTTGTTTGAACTCCCCTACCCATCTCTCGTTTTGATGTGAGGTCGTTGCATGACGGAGTGGTGGCCTAGCGCACCATGTGGGCGTCCAAGGTCCCACCCATTGTCACCCCATCAAGGGATATTTGTTTGAGTTGTTCAAAAGTCTGCAAATCAAAGTTTTTATGACGAACAAATACAAAGTTTCTCTAACTCAAGCTCATTTAATAATATTCGTCATAGCAAACTTTCTTAAAGTTCTCATATTTAACACATCACAATCAGATCTCTTCACTCCATATCACATTCCAAATAAGCCAGCCAAAACACTAGGCATTCCTTTTCTTTCCCAATACATCTAAACATTAAAACTTTGCCAACAGTATGTGTTGTTCCTATTTCAACAAGGTATCCATTGTAATGGAAAGTGTCCTTTAAATCTCGAAGACAATTTGTTCTATGATTATTGTTTTTTCAAGTCTTATTCATTTTTCGTATAAGTCCATTTAAAAGTAACTAGTAAAAACAATTCAAATGTGGTAAAAAATGGAACATAAACCACATCACTTATAACCTTTAGAGCATATATATTGGAACTGTGCTGAATAATCCTGGCATCCATAATCTACCTTACAAGCTTTTCCAACCTCTAGATCTTTTAAATAATGTTTTGAAGTCCATTATTGGATATTTTGAAAAACAGCCGAATGCCATCAATCAAATCAAACAACTTTCAAAGGTGAAATAATGCATGTCAACCAAAATAATTTCATAAAAAATTGCAATCTTCATCATGTAATAATACACCACCCCTCAATTAATGTAGACTTCAGGTGGAAGCCTAGAACCTTAATTAATGTTGTCTTCAAGTGGAAGCCTAGAACCAACTCTTAAGACTTTGGGTTGGATCGACATTTATACTGTGAGATGGTACTCAATAAGGAATGTGCCATATGCATTAAGAATTTTATATAGAGTAGCGTGGACTGATTTTATCATGAATAATAATAACATTGCAACATAACTACTAACTTGTAATTGGGACTCATTTTTATAATACCTACACCTTTGGTTTAACTTTTTCAAAAGTCTATATTTCATCAACCAATATTTGAAGCCAATCAAACATAGCTCCATTTTTATTAAGCACCCACTTCTCACCACGGCTTGGGAGATCCACACCTATATAGGACCAAAATTTCTAGCCAATTGTAACACTATTCAAGAACAACATGACTGATTTACACTTCATGTGTTTAGTACTTGCAATCACATCACAAAACACTACAAATAAATGGTGGCAATTCATTTAAACCGAACTATAGACAAAGACCCATCTATCTATGATTCCCCATGACAACAAAATTCTAACAGTCAAAAATTACACTTAGAGAAGTACATACAAGCATTGAAGTGAGCACAAATCACAAAAGTTTCCAAGCAAAGGCATCAATGACATTCCTTTTGTTTGTCATAACAATTTTGAGAGAAGAAAACATATCAGGTGCCTTGAGACCCAAGATGACTGATTAAGTTAACAAAGCCTCTAATTCTATCGTATGATCAATCTGTATCAATTATTTTCAGACCACCCAAGCATAATTAAACATAGCTCCATGCTTATTAAGCACCCACTTCTCACCACAGCTTGGGCAGTCCAGACCTATATAGGACAAAAATTTATACCCAATTGTAATACTATGAAAGAACATCATAATGGATTTACACTTATATGTTTAGTACTTGCAATCACATCACAAAACACTAAAAACAAATGGTAGCAATGCATTTCAAACAATCTACAGACAAACACAGATCTGTCTATAATTCCCTGTGACAACTAAAATCTTGACAGTTAAAGATTACACCTAGAGAAGTTCATACATGCATTGAAGGGAGCACATCTCACAAGACCCATGAAGAAAAGGTAGCAATGACATTCCTTTTGTTTATCATAACCATCTTGAGGGAATAAGACATATTATGTGTCCAAGACCCGAGATGACTGGTGAAGATAACAAAGACTCATTCATTTGTATGACCAATATGTATCACTTATTTTCAGACCACCCAATCCCAATCAAACATAGCTGCATACTTATCAAGCATCCACTTCTCACCATGGCTTGGGAGGTCCACACCTATACAGAACCAAAATCTCTACTCAATTGTAACACTATACAGAACAGCATAACGAATCACATCACAAAACACTAAAAACAAATGGTGGCAATTCATTCAAACCTATCTACAGACAAAGACAGATCTGTCTATAATTTCCTATGACAACAAAATCCTAACAGTTAAAAGTTACACTTAGAGAAGTACATACATGCATTGAAGGGAGCACAAATCACAAAACTTTCCAACCAAAGGTAGCAATGACATTCCTTTTGTTTATCATAACCRTCTCGAGAGAAGAAGACATATTATGTGTCTGAAAYCCAAGATGACTGATGAAGTTAACAAAGACTCTAATTCATGTGTATGATTAATAAGTATCACTTATTTTCAGACCACCCAAGCCCTGGTCTAGATACTTCACCCTGTGGTTCTTCATAGTCCCGTGCACTTCGCAGTGAAGCCTCAAAGTCAGTAGAATCAAGTGCAACTGGAAGAAAACTACCTATGTCATCAGTTGCTCCAAAACCACCTGCTCTTTGAACATCATCTTCAGTTATGATTGCCTCTATATTGAAGTCTCCAACAACCTTTTCTTGGATGCCATGTTTTGTGACATCTTCTGTTTCTATCCCTGATGTTGGTTGTAGTTCATCTGCTACGTCTTTTCCTTCATTATCTGATGCCTCTCCTTCAACATTTGAGTTCTGTGGATCACTTGAGTTCTTAACTGCAGAAACCAACAAATTAACAGTAATTGAAGAGTTCTCAGCAGTCATCTAGCAAAACAGTTTGCATGCCAATAAACATATGGTAAAATTATCCCATTGTTAAGCCATGCAAAATTGATGCAATGTTCACATTAGAGTTCCATAAATTATTGAAAAATTATGCTTTTTAAAGAAGTTGTGTTAGAGCTGATATACTGTAGGACATCATCAACCACAATAAAGGATCTGTGACCACATTTTATTCTCCAGCTTCATAAGTCATTTTGGTCTACATTCATCAAAGACCATAGCAAAGTTATGTCAACTAAAAGCTGGTTCACCTTGGGTAAAATTAGAGCAAAGGTTTATGATCATTAACCACTGCAACATCAATAGTCTCCAAATAAAGTATCCAGGTTTTTATAAGGCCAAATAAAAAATGGGATAATTTTGCTTGATTTCACTCATCTTCCTACTTTCCTAAGTAATCACTTTATTATTTTCTGATAAACTGTCTTAATGGCCACAATACTATTGTATGGATAAAAAAGGTCTTGATAGGTTACAAAGAGTTAATACCAGTGCCTTGAACCACTATTTTTTCAACAATTCATTTTTTTTTATGCCTTTCAGTCCACATAAGCAATGGTATTAGAACCAGAAACAGAACCGGGAAACAAAATGTGAGACCAAAAAATATATAAAATATTCAAATTTTGATTAAAAATGTGTCTATTTCCAAACCATTAGACACAAAATGTGCAAAATTTTTCTCATGCATATAACATCAAATAAGGGTAAATATAGCAAAATGACACCGAGTGTGATACATCTGAACCAAAATACATAAACATTGAGGCTCTAAATGGCCTCTAGAGTCCAAAAACAATCATACAATAGACTACAATAAAATCAAACTACATAATCATCTAAGATTAGATCCTCTACATTCTCTGCATGGGTATGCTCGATATCTTGACTTGATGCCCCTGAAGGTCCAACACCAACGTCCATACCCTATGGCAGCGAAAGCCGATGCAAGTCATCCGAACTAAGTCCAACCAGGATAGAAGGGGGCATCATTAAATAGATGAAAGTTGTTAGTTTTTGGGGTAGCTCAGACAGGTACTTCCGCATTAGCAGTGCCAAGCATGCGGAGGTGTCCAAGCAACACTCTCTAGATCTTTAACTTTACAATTGCATTTATAAAATTAATGTGGCTTTTATTTAATGACTAAAGTGATTTTTTTATAAAGTTGAGTGACTTAAGTGATTTAAGTTATCTCAACGAGAGATTAAGTCACAACCGTCGATCTTGGGAAGGCAAGATCTAATCTTGACCGTTGAGATCTTAGGGTTAGGGATTTGGTCATTAAGAGATTATAAAAGCAAATCTAAGAAGAGTGAGAGGCCCACATTGAACTGAGAGTTGAAGAGAGTGATTTGGCTGAGGAAGAGGGCGAATTTGTAGCTGAAGAAAGATTTTGTAGGGCTGAAAAAGTTGGGCCGGAAAAATCTGGGCCGAAAAAGTTGTGCGGAAAAAGCTAGGTCAAAAAAGATGAGCCGAAAAAGCAGGGCTGAAAAAGTTGGGCCGTAAAAGTTGAGTTTGTTGGGCTGTAAGAAATTTATGAATTAGCTGTTGTAATTATTTTATTCCTCTGAAGCTAATAAAATCCTCTCATTTACTGGTTTTCCCTTCAGGGTTTTCCCTTGGGCATTGCCCAGAAATATCCGTGTTCAAATGTGTGTTGTTTATAATTCCACTGTGCATTTTTAATGGTTAAAATTGAGTTGTAAATTTTCTACATAGTTTACCAAATTTATATCAATAGTAGATTAAATTCTGAGTTGTTAAATTATTGGCATAAAATTTATCATTGTTGGATTACAAGAAATTAACATGGTATCAGAGTTGGGGCTCTAAAGAGTGGCATTGAAGACTTTGACACAAGGATTTGCAAGGATTGCAGGGGTTTTGCTTGGAAAAAGGAAGGGAAAAGTATTGTTGGTCAGTTGGACGAGGATGGATATCAGATTGAGGTTTGAGGACAGGTTGGACGGGGTTACTAATTTTATCCCATGGAAAGAGTGGATTGCGTAGTTGTTGGAAGAAAACGAAATCTGGGACATTGTGGAGAAAACCTGGGTTGTTCCCACAGATACAACACTTTTGGCGGCCTTCAATAAGAAAAATGTGAAAGCCAAAAGGATGCTCTTGGATGTCGTGAAGGACCATATCATACCTCATGTGTCCGGAAAGAAAAATGCCTATGAGATGTGGGAGGCTCTGATAAAGCTTTATCAAAGTGGAAACCAAAACAGGAAGATGGTGTAGAGGAAGAAACTCAGGAGCACCAAGATGTCCAAGAATGACATAGTGGCATCGTATCTCACCAGGATATCATAGGTTTGTGATAAGTTAACGATTGTTGGAGAGGTAGTAAAAAATGATGAACTTGTGAGGACAGCTCTGAATGGGTTCTCAAAGAAGTGGACTCCGTTCGTTAAGGGAGTTGTGGTGCAAGAACATCTCCCTGACTGGCAGAGGTTGTGGGATGACTTCTCTCAGGAGGAGACTCGGGAGGAGGCTCTTCAAGGCAATTAGGCTAAGGCTGATGAAGATGAGGAGAACGTTTCTCTTCATGCGAAGAAGGGTAGGGGAGATGGAAAGGACATGAGCAAAGTGAAATGCTTTGCATTTCATAAGACTGGCCACTATGCAAGCCAATGTCCAAACAAGAAGAGCAAGAAGGAGACACAGGTAGTAGCATCAACATCAACTGAGACCGATGATTTTGTTGAGAAGTTCGAGAAGGAATTTTCTTTTGTGTCTTTTCTTTCGAGCAATGGTAGTACATAGTTTGGGGACATTGGAGCATGGATTGTGGATAGTGGCTCATCTTTGAAGGATTTTCAGGTCCTATCAAGCTGCCAACTAGGTCTGTCTTTGACCTCAAATTGGCTCTAAGTTTCAACTGTCAATGAAGGTATTGTTGTTGTTTTAAGACAGCCAACAGTTCAGGAACTTCTTGCTGATTTGTTACGGTTACATTCACAATTTTAGGTGCTCTAGCATGTAGTTTTAGTCACCAAGGGTTAGCACATGCATAGTAAAATAAATGTAACACACCTAGAGATCTTTACAGCTAAAAATAAAACAGATCTAAACTCTAACACACATGAAAATGTACACAGGTATTTTTGGTCAACATGACCCTGGATAAAACCCCCCCGGGGAAAACCAGTTTGGAATATACGTCTATATATGAGGAGAATAGATGGTGGAATACATCAAGTACAAAATATAGATGAACCTGATACAATAGTAGCTTGATCCAAGCTGAAACACAAGTCCAAAAGAAGCAGGTGCGCCCTAGGATGGTGCGCCCCTCATAAATGTTGCCAAAACCATTGAATCTGAGCCAGATGTTAACTATGAACTCTAAATGGAAAACCCCTCCATAGTACTCTAATACTGGTGTGTGGCCTCCCTCTGAAACTGATCCCACTATAATCTGACAAGTATAAGACCTCCCCACTGTTGATGCACCCTCCTCAACAAGTGTGCCCTCCTCAACTATGGAAGCTCCTCAACAAATAAACAAGGCCCAAAGCCTGATGGCTCTCTCCATGAAAGGATGCGCCCAAGCTAGCCTCACCTAATGCACCAAACCTCATCTCCAAGCTCTCTCTCAAACTCTCCAAGTGAGAAAATGAGTGAATGAGCTCTCATTTTCCCTTTGCGCCCCTCTTGAACCTCCACAAGGAAACATAAATGATCAATGGTTGAGATCATCCCATCTCCCATCTAATCAAAGGTTGAGATCTCTCCAAAAGAATCTCACTCAAAAACCCACTTTGGGTTAAGTTCCCTAAGTTCACTTTATGTCTCTAATTCACCCACAAAGTGAATTA